>BLKR01006119.1:0-64540 GCA_011170035.1 Teleogryllus occipitalis
AAACAGACAACGATAGACGGACGGGGTGGTAGTAATACTATTGCAGTCATTGATTCGGTCAATATAGTGGCAAGTTCAAGACGGGTGCGAGTCGGGAGCTTGATGTAATGGAATAGACGACAGCAGTGGAAAATCCCATTATTGATGAGTTGCCGGATGAGGTAACTGTCTAGGAGACAACGGTACGTGACTAGCGTTCAAATGTAATAGAACAAGGGTTGGTGGATAGCTCCGATACCCAGCAGTGTGAAGAGAGTCAGGATGGTCACAATGTCAGTTGAAGTAATAGACGGAAATTGAAGGGAAAATTGTTGGTAGAGAGTAGGAGGTATCGTTCTTAAAGAATGAAATTCGTGAGTATGCATGTGTTGCGTTTGGCCTGATACTTCGAATTTTGAATAAAATCTTTATCTAAAATAAATTCAAATAACAATTTTGAGGGGACGGTTTTGTTTTCAGTTCCTTCCATATCCACTCTGAGCTGAACGCAGCTGGCGCAGCGTTCTGCCTTTTACTGCAACCAGTTAAATCGTGCGAAATTGCGTGGCTTGGGTTTGGCGAGTGGAATGGGATTCAATTCAGCGGAAACCAACTGCAGCTGCACTTCCCGCGACCAACGCCCTCAACTCGAGGCGCCTCTGTTGATGGAGCAACTGTCCTCAACCAGCTGGGAGCCCATGCGTATTATTCCTGTCAGAACTTGAAGCTGGTTTTATTTATTTATCTAGCGTCCAAAAGAGCTAAAAACTGTGTGACGTACCATGGACTGAAGTGCAATCTGTGCACCGAGCTCTGGAATTCTTGCTCCTAAATATAGAGCGTGTCCGTTATTTGTTTAGATAGAAAAATCAACCGAGAAATAAAAAAAGCAGTCGAATTGTGTAAATTGGGTGCTTTTTTATTTCTGGGGTAATTTGTTTCTTTCTGAACAAATAAATACATTTCCTTTGTAATAATAAACAATTTTACATGTTTCTGGAGTGTTTCTACGTTTCTGAAACGCAAATTTTTGCCTAGAAAGCATTTTTTTAAACCAACTTTTGAGTGCTTATTGCGGCTGAACCATTCAGTATATTCTATTAACTTACTAGACAAAATATGCTTAACATTGTCTTAGCTTATTTTCGAATTTTCGACGTTTCATCTCAGGACATCTGTATTATATTGAATAATGAATATGGATAGAAACCAGCGTTTTTGTCAAAACTTGGTATGAAAATGTTCCATTAAAAATAATTCATTTTCTCAAGTGTAATACTGAACCTAATATCTTCGGGGATCTTGAGGTTTAATGGTTCTCTCACAAGTGTAACTCAATACAATTTTGCTATACTAAATCCATGAAAATATTTAAATTGAAAAAAAAAGTAGGGCGTTATATTTTCTGCTTTCAAATTCAGTGGCTTCAGTTTTTGCATTGAATGCAGTACTATCATCCAAAAGAAAGCGATCCATATGTTTCATTTCAACTTACGGACACTTTCAAATCATTCTTGTCATTTGAGAAATGAATACATGCGAAGTTTCGTATCTCCAGGAAAGATAGAATAATTTTTCTTTTCGACTCATTCAGTACATCTGTTATTTCGCGATTTTGCAGACTTTCAATAATATGCCCCTTGCGATCATCCAAATTTTCCTTACTTGAAGGTGTTCAGCTGTCCATTTTGCCAGTAAACGTGAAAACAAGTAGTTAGGGAATAACTTCTTTCCCGCCCGCCCACTCGCGTCTTCGCCCCTCAAATCCCTTTATTCATTAAAAGTTATTCGATGTTCGTGCGTTCGGTGGACTTCAATTTGTCCCGAGAAGTCGCTCTCCGGGGGCGGGGGGGGGTATTGATCAAGGGGAGGGGAAAGCGGGACGGAAGGCGGAATCGGCGTATCGCTGTCGCTTCCTAGGAATTGCGGGGGGGAGGAGTGGGGGTGACTTGGTAATGCGAGGCTTCGGGAAGATGGGCCGCCGTCACCGGGAAAAAAACCTAAAGCAACTGCCGGACCTTGGCGTTACAAAAAAAGGATAATAGAAATGAAGGGGCGGATTAATACTCGTCGCCGCCATGGGCTCCATTCATTTTGCCGCCCTGTAAGAATTTATATTATTAATAAAATATTATTTCCACCCAACACTGATTAGGAATAAATATTTTTTACGTATTAAAAATGTACATCGTGACTAATGCCGTTTCTTTTGAAGCAAAAACTAAAACCGAAACACTCTTTCATAAACGGGATATGTCTAAGAAAGAAAAAAAGAATATGGGTTAATTTCAGTTTTTGTTTCAAACGAACATGAGATTAAAATTCAAAACATTATAATTTTTGGAAAATTTGCCGCCCCTCAAAACGGACCCGGACTATAGCCCCTGTAAAAATGTACAAGGGCCATGGCTCCCCCAAATTTATCAGAGCTTACTTTGGACACACAAAACGCCTTTTTTTGTGTAATTTGTTTTATACTCAATTGATTTTCAGGCGATTCTACGTCTGTTCTACCACTGGGAGCTCCGCCTCCCCCAAAAAATTGAATTACACAAATGAAAGGGGGGGGGGGAAGGAATGATATATTCCAGGAATTGCTGTGATTTTCGGGTTTCCTTCAATCATCGGTGCCTAACAGTAAATTAAAACGAATGTTGTTCTCAGCATTGAAAATAGTTATCGTAAGTTCATTTTTCAGGATTAGAGGAAACGTAGATTTTTGATGTTAAATCAAGAAGCCTTGGGACCCCGTTTCATGCATAAATGGAATTATTTGCTAAACTCCTCTAAGCATTCTTATTCCCTTTTGATTTCTTAACCTCTGACTACGAGGAATACATGGATTCGTTATTGAGGGTTCGTATTTTAATGTAAATATTTATTCGTGGTTTAATTAACATAAAATTAGTGATAATATGCGCGGAAGAGTTGTTGAAGTAACATACTTTTCTGTTAAATGAACTTTTATTATACAGAATCCTGATAAAAGATTGCGAGGGTATTGTCTTCATGAATATTAAAAAGCAATAAAAAAGTCGACTTTCAAATAAAACCAGGAAAGACTATTCACAGTTTCATTTTTTCTCTAGACATAAAAATTTTAAAATTATATTTGTTGACTATAATTGATTTTAATTGGAACAGATTCCCCAATGTTTACCTGTGGTCCGTGGTTTGTATATGGATAAAATAAATTATAAATGAACTCGATATCGTAAGGAATATTTCAAATTCAGCGGAATACCAATAAACTACATTCATGTTTTGGAAGTAGCAATTAGTTGTTAAATACAAAAATCATTATTAAATATGTTTCTATTGCATGGATTCTGATTTCAACAAACAAACCTGCTCGTCAGCTTTTAAGAACTACAATGAATACCAACAATTTCAAAATATTAGGTATATATACAATATTTATTAAACTAGTACGTTTAAATATTGCTATTTTCACACGAAGGAACTTAATATAATAAATAATAAATAGTAAATAATAAATTACAGGCTTATGTCGTAATAGGTTCTCCAATATTTTTAACATTTTATTATTTCATTCCTATGTAAAAATAATGTTAATCATATATTAAATAATTTGATTAACTGTACAAAAATAATAAACATAATTCACAATTTAAAACAAAAAATGATTTTTTTAAATGTCACACGTAAACGTAGACAAACATTTTCGATAAATTCGTATTTTTTTAAATAATGAACGTTTAAGTTGCGAAGATTATAGTTTTATTTCGTAACGTATGTTCCATATTGTTCGTGTTTGCCGTGTAATGCATCAACCTGGCCCTGAGCGGGAGTACGTCGGGAAAGAGCTTAGTTGCTCAAGTTGATCGTAGAGAATTGCAGCATTGCCTTCCGAGAAAGCCCCGCTGGGGGGGGGGGGGGCTGCCGGAGGCGCCTTTGCTCGTTCGCGCTTCTGCGCCGGCCGTCAGCCGCCGCGGCGCCGTCCCGTCCCGTCCCGTCCCGTCCGCTTGGCTGCGAGCAGAGGTGACGCAAATCCGCCGCCCCCATCGGCGCGGGGGCCTCCGCGGGGCGACCGCCGCCCACCTGGTGGCGGGCGGAACCGGCGCGTGTGCGGGGCGAGGACGATGGGAAGAGAGCGTGGGGTGTGGCGGGGATGGGTGGGTAAGCGACCTTTTTTGGAGGGGCTTGGCGGGTACTACGGGAGGGCTGGGGTCTTTTTTGCACGGGACGGATGGGTGGGGCGTGGCGGGGTGGTAGAAGAGCCAAGTGGGAATAGCGGGGTCGGTTGGGAGGAGAAAGTGTGGCGTGGCGGGGCGGTTGGAAAGGACGTGGACGTGGTGGGTCGTATTTTGAAGGTGCTTGGCGGAGATAGGAGGAATGGTGAGGTCTTTTTTGCAAGGGAAGGGTGGGAGATGCGGGATGGTGGAAAAGGGTGTGGGGGTCGCAGGGCCTGTTATTAGAAGTGTAGCGGCGGGTATGATGGGAAGGGAGCATGTGGTGTTGCGGGGAAGAGTAGGAAGGGAAGGGTGTGTGGGGTGCCGCAACTTGTTTTGGAGGGGGTGTGGCGGGGACGGCGAGATGGGAGTGTGAGCGCGGCGGGGACTGGTTGAGACGGACGAGAGGCGGGGATGGAACGGAAGACGTATGGGCGTGGCGGGGCGTGTTTTTCGGAGGAGACAAGGAAGGGCGCGTGGGGGGAAACGGGGATGGAAGTAAGGGCGCATGGGTGTGTCAGGGCGGGGGCGGTGGGAGAGAGAGAGAGTGCTGGGGGCGCGGCGCGAGGCTGCGAGGAACGGGGCCGCGTGGGCGGGACGCAGCAGGGGGAGCAGGCGGCGGGCGCTGGTAAAAGTATTTCCCCGACCTGCCGCCGCCACGGTGGGGGCTTCCGCGGTAGAACGGGCGTCTCTGTCGACCTCTCGTGCTTCTTCTTTTCTTCCATTAACCGAGGTATCTTTTTGCTTCTCTGCTTTCGTCTAGTCGGCAGTCGTTCCTCGAGGCTTTTTCTAGAGCTTATCGTTCTTCCTGTCTTTTCACGTAAGAATAAGCCTCCGATACAACGCGAGCCGCCGGCGGTCCGTTGAGATAAAACATCGCAAAAGTTAAAAGTTAGTTGTTGGGACCAGCAAGAAGTGATGCGGTGCAAACATCTGTACATATACTATTTATAAACATTTGATATTATTTTTCTTAAACATTGGGACTCCCGCATACGTGTTAGAATCAATGGCCATTTTCCTTTCTGGTCTACAGGAAATATATATACACTATATTCGCTTTCCTCCGACTTCAAGCATTCATTGAATGTTTTCTGAACCTTAATCTCCTTTTGCTTCCTTTTTCCCTCCTGATTACTTTGTTTTGTCATCCCTTCATTTTCGCTGTGCTTTTAAATCCCGTTATTATGCGCTTTTTCCTCTGTTGCATTATTCATCTCTCGTGCTTTCGCTTCGTTGCATTTCTTCTCATCTCGCCCCCCCTCCCCCACCCCCTTCCCGGCCGGGGGCTCCGAAGAGCAGCCACCGCGCCGTGCCGCGCCGCGTCGGCCTTGAGGCGCGAGGTCGGCGCGCACGCGGGCGGGCGGGCGGGCGATTGTGGCGGCGCGACGCGGGGCCACGCGGAAGTGGGGCGACGTCCGGGTGACCGCCGGCGCTCCGGCGCTGCCCCGCCCCCTCCCTGCGCAACGGGGTTAAGAAGCGCGAAACTCACGAGCAGGGACGATGTCAGGTACGGCGGCGCAGCCACCCACACTGCTGGGTTTTGTTGCCCCCGCCCTCCGAAAAAAAAAGAAACTCCAGATAAAAACGAACAAAAATTCTAATCTAATTCTAAAACAAACTCTAATTGAAATAGCAGAACTTTTTGTACAATTCCAAAGGATTGCTTGATTGTTAGTCATTCCGGGCGCGTCAACTACTGAGGTCGTTAGTCCGGTAACTGCAGTGGCGCATATTTTTCCATCGGGAGGGGACCGTGATCTTCCCCCGCTGGATGGCGAGATGCGGCGCCGACCTAGCGTCGACTAGCAGGGTTTTCCCTAACCAGTTATCTCCCACCAGCGGGGCACCGCCCGAGCCGGGACTAGTTCTAAGCCCCGACCTGTCTCCCGGATTATGTGGTAGTGTAGTGCATGCTAGTGTGTGTGTAAGTATAGAGTGAGGATAGGACAAAGAAGAGGAAGGAAAGATCACGCGCAGTCCGTGACCCGTTTGTTAGGGTACTGCTCCGGCATTCGCCTGGTGTTGATCGTAGAAACCACGGAAAACTACCGGTCAGTGCAGCCGGTCGCTAGAATTCTCCTCCAGACAGTGACTGAATTCGACCTAGCTGACAAGCTGGTGTCGAAAATCCTGCTGCCGTTGGGGCTTGAACCTCGGACCTCCCGGTCAGAGGCGCTGCAGTGAATTGCAAATAAAAATTAATAAAATGTTTATAGAAATAAACGCAATTTACTTCAATACATTAATACAATAATTAATTATTTTATGATAATATAACATTATAGATACAAACATATTTTAGGCCTTTTTTTGAATGTTTTATTTTTCTCCCTGTCCCCGGCCATGGGTGCAGGCCCCTAAGCAACTGCATATTTTACTTTCCGTTCTCCCTGTCACAGCATTTGTCCCGAGGAAACATGCATGATGCACATTAATGAAACAGTCGGGATTATTTCCATGCAGGAACGAGAATGTTAGGTTGTGTCAACCGCGGTAACTCATTATGGCAAATGTAACAAATGCATCCCTCCAGCTTTTCAAAATCCGATTATGTATTGGTATTACCGTGATGGAACTCACCGTGAGGATCGTCTCATAAGCTTTTTTGGTGGAAGCTGAAAGAAAAATCTCATAGTTAAAAAAAAGGATGAAATTTAGTTCCTGAAGAAAGGTTATTCTTGAGTACTAATCAAATTGTGTAATCTAGACATTTGAGAGGACACCTAATGAATTTTACATTTTCTCTTTGAATAAAAAAGACTAATTTTAGAACTAACATTCTTGAGGAATGAACGAAGAAGCTGAATGTGGTAATTACGCCTTTCCGAGATATGGTGGGTGGAAAATAAATTATCGGAGACTAAAAAAATTGATTAAACGAAAAGTCGCTGACTTTATTAAATTGATGCTCATATTAATTAATTTAGGTACCAATCGTCGATTCTCTCTTCCCGCATTATATTCTGCGATGCCGATGAAGACAAGCCGATGAACGTGTTTACGGAGATGGTAAGTCGCGAACGTCCCCGACGGTCCTGCGGTGACGGGAAACACGATACGTTGCCATAGCAACCGCAGGCCACTCAAGCGCGACTCATTCTTCTAAAAGGGGCCATCCATAAATTATATGAGGTCTTTAGGGGGTCAAGCGAATTTCACCTAATCTACTATCTTAGGGGGGAGGCTGAGAAAATATCAGTTTTTTTCGCGAAAAACAGTGCTAAATTGTGAAAAAACTCCAACAAAACACGGTTCTATACTAAAATATGTCTAAATCTTGCACTATATTTTTTGTCAGAGTTATGTGAATGCTACAATAAGTAGCATAGTATACTAAAACAACAACAACAAAAATTACCAAACTTTTTATTATTATTGAGATAAATCTCATTACCTGTATTTTTACAGAAAATTTAAAGAAAAAATTATAAAAGGAAAAAGATAAAAACCGAGCGCTTTTAGAATTGCAATAATATTCTGTCACTCTTTTCCAAATACCAGTCATATCAAGTCTTAAATATAATCCAGCAAATTATATTTTTTAAATAAATCCCAATGCAATAAATCATAATTAACGTATTTACATTAAAAATATGTATTTCGAAAAATCTCACGTGAGATTAGAAAAGGGGGGAGTGGATCGAGCCAAATCTTACCGAAGGGTGAGGGGGGAGTCAAAAAAATCGCGAAAATCGCCTCATGTAATTGATGGGCGGCCCCAAAGGAGCAACGCCAGCCGTGAGGGGCCACGACGGGGCTGCGCGGCTTAGGGTGGGGGCAATGTAAGGCGACGTTGCATCAGCGCTGCAACTTCCCGCAGTCAGGTTCCCGGTTAACAGTTTAACTGGAATTCTTTGAAGTTATGTATTACAGATGTACCACGGAGCGTTTGGGATGGTGGGAGGAACCTATTTAAAAGTTTTTGGTATTCGATTTGGCAGCACTAATCCTGGACATGGGTACTGGGCACTGGACATGTATATTATAAAAGTGGTGGTCCGTATGATGGTTTTCTAAAGTAGCAAAGCGGTATTGTATAGTAATTTAGCTGATCTGTAGATTATTGGTTCAAGTTGTAATTCAATTGTTAGCTGTAGTTTAAATTTTGCTTGTATAACTGTATTATTTATGTGATTTTTCCAATTGAGGTGGGCGTCTAAGTAGAGGTCTACGTATTTTATGGATTCATTGTGAAGGTGCAATTGTTGAGGTTCTTGGTTCAATGTTAAGGGAGATGAGGAGTGCCAGGTTATAAGGAAAATATTTTAGCTTGTTTTTGTCGGATTGATTTTAATTTTATTTTTGGCTGTCGAGCTATCGATTTGGTAAAGGTATAAGTGAAGATTGGTTTTCATTGTGTTTATGGAGGGATGAATAGACAGCCTATCATCTGCAAATTAGGCACACAATGGATATAGAGGACACAAAGTAGTACAATACATACAAAACCATTACACATCCTTTTAGAGGCGTTTGTTGTTCTGCTAAGTTTAATAGTCAATACCGTTTACCGCCGAAGTTCTAACGACCTCCATTTCGTTCATGAATAACCACTTCTGGGAACCTAATGAAATCCGTAATGTTTGTTGCTCAAATAATTATTTTATTCATTTTGCACTCGTAGACTTGCACTTCTCTAGTCGCATTCACTTCACTGATTGCCAGGTGACCTTTCCGCTTTCTCCTTCGCTGAGGAGGCAACACTCTTACATCGTCACTGCGTTTCACAACGCAAGAATAGACACTCCACTCCACAGGCATACCGGCGGTCGTGGCCCGATCACAATTGTTTGCCGTCCACAGCCAATACGAAAGGGGTCGTTTTCATTTCTCGGCATGTGTGTGGTGGTACAACACACCGAAGACAAAACATTGATTATCGGCTATAGATGTTTTAAAAGCGCACGGGTTGTTTGCTCATCCATAGTGGCCCGCTGTTGACTTTGGTCCGCGGGCCAGCCATTCGCCGGGACCCGACTTGTTTGAGCCTATATACTACCTGCGAACTGCGCTGGATAGGCGAAAGGGGCTTCTTGGAAGCGGCGACGTCCGCCAGTCATTCCTGTACACTCATCTCTCCGTCGAACTGGGAAAGCTCACTGAATATTTGGAGATGCGTGTGCTTTGCATTCTTTTCAAATATTCCACGCATGTTCGCTCTATCATTGATCAGTAAATGGAGTGTTCTCCTTGTTTTTTTCAATTCTTTTCTTCGAAATGCAAAGTTTTAATATTTAATATATTTTAAATTTTTTTATGTGGCATTGTATGAACCACCCACTTCTACTTTTTTGAATTCGTTTCTTATACTTCTTATATTTGTTCTATCATTGGATCAATAAATGCAGTTATTTTCCTTGCTTTTCAGTTCCTTTATTCGGAATGCAAGGTTTTAATATTTAATTTTTTTTAAATATCTGGCATCGTATGAACCACCCTCTTCTACATTTTTGAATTTGTTTCTTATATTGGGTGTATCGCACACGAAGAGTACATTGATCGGAAGAAGTGACGCACCCAGTATTTTTCTCGGGGGGAGGGGGAGGACTTATAATTAACGCTCGTATCGTTAACAGTAAATGGATGTATTGAATGACTTTCGTTAGTACAGAAAATGAGTAAAAGGCGTGCGTATCTAAAATGAGTCCTTGAGTGCGTCACTAATCAGAACACCAATGAAACATGACAACCAATAGTGTACATTGCGACGCGCAATCGAAAAAACACAAAATGAAAAAAGTTGCTATTCCATAATGCAAAATGTGAATGAAAAATATTTAATGGCAGGCGGCTTCTTCCTTGGAGGCTTGCTATCGCGTGACGTCAGTTGTGTCGCAAGCAGCGTCGCCCTGAGTATAGGCGAAATAACACCTTCAAATATTTGGATTTTTTCGTCAAAATCGAATCAGTTTCATTATTTTTGGATTTTCTCTGACTGCTGGGGTATCTGACGAAACCTTAGGTGCCTCTCAACAGGTCGGAGGCTGCACCTTTTTTTTTTCAATTTCTGCGCGCATTGGAGGTATGTTATATTGATGACATGAATACGTGGTACGTGAGAATACAGGAAATGTGAAATGAGTGTACACATTCTCTATTTAAAGGCCGGAGGGCAACGCAACTTCTGCGAAGACAAACGCAGTTCGCTTATGGGGGAAGTTAAGCGGCGGGAGCTGATGTAGCGGCGGTTATTCGCCGCCGACGGGGCTCTCTGCGGCGCTGCATAATTCATGTCGCCGCCGAGAGTGCATGCGCCGAGGGGGCGGGGCGGGCGGAGCGGCATGAGCTGCTAAGGAGCCCTCTGAGAGCAAGGCGCCCTTCTCGCCCCAGCGCCCAACCGTTCCACTTCATCGCGGCGCCACCGGCAGCGCTGCCTCTGCCACTGAGACCTGCCCCCGCCTCCCCGACCCACCACGTCCCGCTCCTCTCCGTCCCACCGTCAGACATTTACGCATTACTTTGAATGTAGAAGTACATGAAAGTAAGTATGTCCACATTAAATTTACGCTACGCGTACATTAAATTTACGGTACGTGTTCATTAAATTTAGTGTGCGTCCATGATCATTTTTAATGTTCTTTTACATTAAAAGTAATGCAGAAATTTCTGACAGTGCTCTGCGTCCCGCCGCGACCCAACTTCCCGCTGCATCCCTTCCCTTCCCTTCCCTTCCTGTCCCTTTCCGCTCCGTCCCGCCCAGCCCCGTCCTGCTCCGCCCCGTTCGTTGCGCCCCATCTCACTGCGTCCTGCCCCGCCCCGCTCCGTCCCGCTCCACCGCGTCCTGCTTCTCCCCGCCCTGTCCCACTGCGTCCCGCCGCGCCCCGCCCCGCCCCGCTGCGTTCTGCAGTCTCCCTCGGCCCCGCCCTGTTCCGTTCGGTTCCGTCCCGCTCCGCCGCCCCCTGCTCCTCTCCGCGCCCCGCCCTGTCGCGCGCCTCGTCTCAGGCCCGTCACACACGTTTCGATGTACCTGTCGGGTAAATCTTCACAGGTAAACTGGAACGGTATACCTGTGCATACTAGAGCACACACACCCTACAATAAACCGGAAGATTTTAACTCAGTCGAGTGATGGCAAGCAAACAAGAAGACGACACGATCGCTTTTGTCAATTTGTTAGTGGCCATGAAGTGTAAAAAGAAGCGAAAACGCTAAGTCTGAAGTAAAGATTGGCTTACAAAGCGAAATAAATACACTCATACAAGATGACTCAAAGAATGAAGGTCAGAACCTACTGATTAACGTAATTATTTGCGGATGAATGGAGAAGTCTATCAAAACTATTGTCTCTTGTTTCTCTTCTAACATAAAAAAAGAAAAAATACAGTTATAAACTTCTATTTCTCCCTATGAGAGACTGACAGCTACTTTGATGTTTCTTGCAACGGAACGATCGTACGATGTCCCAAGTATTCTACTATACTATCACCTCAAGCTCTTGCCAAAATAATTCCGGAGATATGTGAAGCTATCTACACTGTGCGGAAAAAACTGAATTGTAGGCGTTGCTGCTACATAAGGTTATTGAATACGTGAATACAAATACGACCGACGCTCTCTACTCAAAGAACAAGCCACAACCAACTTAAAAACTGTATAGGTGTGCCAAAGTGCACATATATCACACAACCTAAACCTAACATACCAGCAGCATCCCATACAAACTAGCAAAAATTCAACACACACGAGAATAAAAAATAGATTTCCGATCGAAGCCTTTCTAAAAATCATGATACATAACCTCCGAGGTTCTCCTCTAGAATATTCTCTTCAATGTATAGATATTTTAGCTTGGATATTTTAACTCGCATAAATCTCAAAAACAGCTGTAAAATTATTATACTAAACGATGTATTCCATCTAAAGAAAGTTAGTAAATGTGTAAAAAGAAATATAATTAAAAAAAAAACCACCCAGAGCCCAGTTATAAGAGTTTTTCTGACGAACATTCGCCGTTTCCCGGCGCACGATGACGTAACTTTCTCTTCTTACGAAGGAAGGAATTTCCTATAGAGGAGCCATGGCAGGTTCAGACGTCCGGTGCGCGTCGTGGTGGCCAGTGGAGGCAACGCAGGCGGAAAAGTCCGCCGTCTGAAGGGGGAGGGCGGTGACGGCTGAGGTGCGAGAGGCCGCGCCAGGAAAGCAGGAGGAAGGATTTCGCGCGCGTGACGCCGCACGTTTGCGCATGCACGCACGCGCGTGTACACGCATGCAGTGCGGCTGCGCGACACTGCAGCGCGTCGTGAGGAGCCGCCTGCGGTAAACGTTGGTTATTGTTATTCCGTGCCCGTCGTGTTTCCCAATGCTGTTTTCTCGGAGCATGCTTACGCATGAAGCCATTAGAGACTGGTTGCATTACGTGTGAAGTCTGCGCATTTACTTTGTTTTTATTTCATTCCTTCATTTCCTGTATATATTTCGATTCTCTTCGATTTTCTGTATATATTTAGGAATACGCAATTTATTCCTTATTTCAAGCGTATTTCATTATTGAATCGTCACAAATTAAGATGACAACTAATAAATATCGAAATGAATTACCCCTCGGCGTTCAAATACTGTGGCGTTCGAAAAGAAGACCGCCCAGGAAGCTTCATGCCGAAGTTACTCGATTTCGTGGGCCCAGTTTCAATGGCAAATTTACTTAGCAAATTCTAATTCATACACTCAACGCGAGCGAAGTTTCTACCACGTTTGTCTTTCACAACTTGTGCAAGACGCTAACAAATTTCCCAGAGCCTGCCAACTACTTCGAAGAAGGGGTGAAATCAGGGATTCAGAGAAGGCGGGTTGCAGATTATGCTCGTTATCGTTCCGCTTGTTCTTAAGTCCACTTTCAGGGTATAATGTTGTCAAGGATGACACATCTTCGTAGTTTCCTAGTCTGTTACTCTGACGAGTAGAATCTATTTTGGTAACACGTAGAGAAAAATGTATCTTATTTGCACACGTAGGGAAAAAAATATTGAGAATCAAATGGAACATTCCACTTCATTCACTAATTAGATAATAAAATAAGAAAGCATCTGATGCTTTGTTAAAGTTAAAATAAGATTAAATTATATAGATAATATAGTTTTTTAAAATGTAAATTTTCGCAGATGCAATCCTACCTTCGATGACACGTGCCTTGCACGGAAATTTGCTGAGAAATGATCGCAAAAGTAACGTAACTCAAAAAAAATGTTGTATTCCATCTCTCTCTGCATCCAATTCTACGTGAATCGAAAATCATTCAGCAAAAATCACTTCCAGATATTCAAGCATAACATTGAAACCTTTCAGAATGCGAACGTACGACCAGCCCTTGGGAATGCGAGTACTTTTGATGGCACGTATCGACATCCGCCGATACGCATCATACAACTTACTGCGCCAAAAGTACTCCTATACTTGGATTTTTCTAACGCGGCGGCTGAGGGTAGAATCTCCGAGATGGAATTCGGCACGACTTTTTGCGTCTTTCTCGGTCCTGTCGCATGATCGCGACCGCACCAAGCAGTGCCGCAGATCAAGCGATTCTAGCGGCAGGACTGAGAATGACTCAAAAAGTCGTGCCGAATTCCATCTTGGAGATTGGACCCTCATCCGCCACGTTAGAATAGCCCAAGTATACTTTCGTTGCCTGGCTGCAAAATGTCAAGCCCGGAGCACCAGTCTTCCGAAAGTCGTTGCGAGGTGTTCTGGGGAACGGGGCTTGCATAACACGTGCAAGCGGAGGCCGCGTTTCCAGGAGCGCGGCTGGGCGCGGCTGAACATGCGCCGGCACGTCCTGGATTAGCGCAGAGGCGGTGCATGTGGCTGCGGGCCCTCGCGCAGGGGGGTGACAGTCGGGTTGCCAACAAGGGTTGGGCAGTATTGAAATACTTGTATTTGAAATACTTCTTTTAACATTCCGTCACTCGCGCGGCCATTCGTAACACCAGTACTCGCGCGTTGGACTCCGTGCAACACAACTATTAAGGAGTTTATTTTTCTCATTAACATCATTTTTACATTTTTCTTATCTGTGCTTATATTATAATGGAATATACCATGGAAAGATACGTAAATTATTAGTTGCAAACCATTTTGAAGATTTTATTATATTTCCCTCACTCGCGCGGCCATTCGTAGCACGAGCACTCGCGCGTAGGACTACGTCCAATTATTTAGTTATAACATTTATGTTTTTGCACACTAACGAAGAAAAATGCATAAACACAACATTTAACTGCCCAACGCTGCCAACAATGTTCATGTAAAACGGAGGACACTCCATAAGAAAAAACAACAAAACATTTCTTTTCATAAATATGTAACTTTGACTAACATCAGCTCTATTTCTTTCTTCTCTCCTTTTGCGATTCAAGTGAAACGATTCGTTCACAAAATGGAACGAATGAACAGATGAAGATGGTCTGAGTCTCTTTATTACTTTAGGCGCTAGACAGAGACTTACATGCATGCGTGTGTCAGCATTCAGAAAAAGGATATTCATGTTTAATGTCATTTAATTCATGTCGCTAAACAATAAATGATACAACGTACCAGATGTTAGTCATGTGATAAAATAAATAACAAGTATTAAAAATTTACTAAAATGACATTTAGAATACAAAGGAGGACGAGAGGACAATTGACCACAATGAAGGACTGTCCCAAAAGGAGGACGGTTGGCAACCCTAGGTGACAGCCAAGAAG
This sequence comes from Teleogryllus occipitalis, assembly GCA_011170035.1. NCBI lineage: Eukaryota > Metazoa > Arthropoda > Insecta > Orthoptera > Gryllidae > Teleogryllus > Teleogryllus occipitalis. Next base: position 14,856 of record BLKR01006119.1, read on the forward strand.
TCTCACGCCAGGAATGGAACATGATTCAAACACTAATGGGTACTGCGAATTTACACCACGAAAGTTTGTATTGAGTCACAATGTACTGAAATCTCGAAAACAATTTACATCATACCTTGTTCCGAATACGTGACGATGAAAAAGGCAACAAAAGCTGTCCCTCTCGTCTAGATCTTGAGAGACAATACGCAATTGTTTATATCGCCAGATTATGTTCTTTTGTCATTGTGTTCATGTATTTATGGGGAAATTATTTACGACGTTATGACTTGCAATGAAAATGAGATTGTTTTAAAATTAATATTCGCGAAAAAATACGTTGATACTTACAGATAACACTTAAGTAACAAAACCTTCTTTTTTAGAGTTGAAATGAGTTTGTGTACTTTTAAATTAAATTAACATTTTTATTTGTACATCAGTTAAATTTGACGTCGAGGCACAGGCAGTTGTTGTGAATTAAAACGTTTGTAGCCTTTTCTGTTCTTATACTTTACTGTAATGTTTCATCCCACAGTCACGTTTAGAAATATTACCCTTTCTTATCCTATTTTTACTTTTGTCTGTGCGAGAGTGGTAATCGATTTCAGAAAAAAAAATCATGAAAATACAGAGAAATTAAAGCGCAGAATATATACTACAGGAGGCCTGTCAGACCAAAAAATATGCTTTGATGTGAGTGTATCCGGGCGGAATGAAACAAAGATGCATGTTAATACGACGCGGATTATGCTGAGCGAGTAGTGGATAGAGATCCGAATAATATGCACAATGCAAAGATGAACATTTATTCCAAGTAATTGTGGATGTCGTCTGACAGTTTTGGTATAACTAGCTGAACCCATGCGATCACATCACGGAAGGAAGCTGTAGAAAAGTTACGATAGAAAATACTGCATATCTATGGATTTAAAGGAAGAGATAGTTCAGAAAAAAAAAAAAATAATGGAATACAATTTCCAAATAATAATCAGAACAATCTCATCTGTTGATGTTTTCCGTAGATATCACAAGGATGATATACAAGAAAGTTCATTGAGTACTTACAATTGATAGTCACAAACCATCGTCACTTCACACAACACTATGTTCTCTAAGCAAAACCAGCTGCTCTTCCGTTTCCCGCGAACTTGCCAAGTTGCGCATGAAGCCATCTTCCCATGTCCATTCTAGCCGTTTATTTCAAGCTACTCAAATTTCATACCCTTTTACTAATAAAGGAAAACTGTGATCTATTCAATACATAGTGACCTCCACATTTCTTTGTACGTCGCTTCTTTAAAACCGTTCATTTTGTAGCCGATTAGGTGGAACAATTGGTTAGCACTAAACGTTGCAAAAACATGCTTCCAGATGGCTCCAACAATGACTGTGCGCGCACGAACGCGACGACTATGGGCGAGTACTATGTGCACAAAATTAATTTGGGCTTTATTGGGTTTAAAACCACTTTTTATACCGGTAAACGTTTTTGAGTCTTACTCGAGCACCACTGCTGCCGGTTAAATTTAAGCCACAGAAAACTGAAACAACTTAGGGAAAATACAGGAGATAAAAGGATAAAACAAATGCTCATGTCTGGTGGGCACCCTCGGATGTTTCTTTTTGCAGTTTTAAATCTTCGCGCGGCAGTCTGATTTGATTTATTTGGTAAATAACAATGAAAACTGTATATGACAACGTACTACGCACGTTTTCGTCAGTACCCGAATCCCATCCCAACATTTTAACGATGAACGGATGAAAGATGAATGAAAGTTGAAACAACAATAATAGCATGTGTGTTCATTTCATTTGTGTGCGTGTGACGTGCGGGCGGCGTGGCGGCGCGAGTGGTCGGGCAGCCCGGCGTTTGAATTCCCGTCACGCCCTCGTGGCCTCCGTGCTGTCGGGGCTGAGCCGTGGCCGGCATTTATTACGTGGTAAATGCACTGGGAGGGTTGGGTATTAGTGGAGAGCGGGCGTGAGCCATTTCTGCAACCCGTTACGCCGGGCGATCAGTCATTTAAAATGGATATTGTGAAATTAATGCGCCGGGGAGTGTGGGAAAGCGCGTTGTAGCTGAAAAGGGTGAACAAAAATGATACAGATTTGCCACGAACGTAAATTTTGATTTACTATGAAACCGTGATAGTTTAATTCGCACATCGTGCGAGAGGACTGACAAACTTTCGAAGGGTATTTATGATTATCATTAATAGTGGCTTTGTTGATCCGTTAATGTAGAATAGAAAAAAAGAGTTGTACATCATAAATAATTTCGTGCTTTGGAATTGATATCGAAAGATATAATTTTCTGCACGCAAATGTTTACAACGGAGAAAAAGTTTAATATTTTTATTTCGTTCCAGCAGCTGAGTATTCCCAGAACTTAAACACTGGCTTACTGTATGAATAGTTAAATACATTTATATCACCCTTTCAGTGAAATAATAAGCAAGCCATCCTCTTTTAATGTAAGTTGACATTATATGAAAATGAAGCCAATAGTCGTGCAGTTTGCTTATGAATGTTTTCTGCTGAAGGTTCATATTTGAAGACCTTTTTCTGACATATTTCTCGTCACTTCGCTGCTCGATGACTTAGGCCGCGATACGTGTTTATCTAAGCCATTCGTGTTCTTAAGTGCCGAGTTGTTCCCTCTCAATCATTTCTCATAGTCTGTTTGTGAGAAACCACTCAAGACCAAACCGTCGGCCACATTAACCCGTGAAAGATTAAACGAATGTTTCCAGTAGGTTGCCGCTTTGGCACCCCGGTGTTGGAAGGGGCGGAGCACGAAATAGGGAAATAACAGGAGGGGTGGCATGGGTCAGGGAAAAGGTGACGAGGGAACAGAGATGTAATAAGACGATGATCTTTACATTTATATTAATCAAAAAATATAAAAACTGGCACTGGTACTTGAACAAGATGAAAAATATCATCGTCGAAACTTTGTACGTATTAGAGCAAGTGAAAATAAAATGAAATTTTAAAAATAACGGTCTTTAAATCTAATGTGATCATTTTAATTATAACAAGAAATTTTATTAGACAGTTACAACCATCAAACATCGATGTTTATTAACTACAGTAGTAACTATTAATATTCACTGAGAGGTAATTTGCCGATGGTCGCATTTATTAACTTTTATTTGATATGTAACTGTCCTAATAAAGTAAAAAATTATGAGAACCAATGACAAAAGGTTTATTATTTGTTTGGGAAATTAAAAAATCATATAGTCATCATTTATCGGTGAAACCACTATTTTAATTATTTTTTCCCTTTGGTCTCTTTGATATGAATGTCCAATTTATGGATCTCAAAATTATTACAAGTCTTCATTATGATGGAACTTTTTCATTCAAAAATAAAATATGAAGCAGTTATCAACATCGATATTAAGTGCACCGCAGAAGAGCGTGGCGGGAAGGGATGAGCGTGGCGTGGCGGGAAGAGCAGAGAAGAGCAGTTTGCGGGGAAGAGCGTGGCGAGCGGGTTAAGTAGGGCGGGGCGGTGAAGAGCATGGCGGGTAAGAGCGAAGAGGAGGGAAGTGGCGGGCGGGGCGGGTGAGAGCGAAGAGGAGCATGGCGTGGCGGGAAGAGCAGAGAAGAGCGTGGCGAGCGGGTTAAGTAAGGCGGGGCGGGGAAGAGCATGGGCGGGTGAGAGTGGAGAGGAGCATGGCGTGGCGGGGAAGAGCGGAGAGTAGTGGCGGGGCGTGGCCTCGTGGGTGCCGGAGCGCGGCGGAGGGCGGCCCCGGAGGAGCACCGGCCGTTCCACGCCGCCACCAGCGGCGCCGCCCGATTCGAGACGCTGGGTTCTTTCCCCGCTGCGCCGCTCCAGTCCAGCGGGCGGGAACTCAATTGCATCGAGTGCATGCAGCGGCAGGACGGGCGCCCCTCTGTCCACAAAGAAATTGACGAGGCTTCGGCGGCCATGCACAGCTGTGGTGACTGGACTTCATTTGAATGAACCGTTCCAATTGACTGCTTTTTGCCGTCGATGCCAGTTACCAAACGATCTCTTCAGGTGACGGAAATCATTCATGGTTACTGTGGTAGCAATGTGTACGTTTTTGTAGGGATTAAAAAATTACATTCATGTTAATTATATTTTAAAAAAACTGACTTATTGACCTGTAGCAAAAGCTGTTGAACTGTTGAGCGGAAAATTCGAAAATTGTAAAATTTATAATGAATTGTAGGGGGGGGGAGAAATTTAGTCTATCAAAAAAACTGCTTTCTTTTTTCTTTTCGTTTCTTCCAGGGCCTTTTTCCAGTTTCAGAGGATGCCGCTTTCGGCTCTCCGCGCCGGGTGCCCACTATGTCCCTTATGGGGACACACATTAACCTTTTACACTAGACACTGACATACTTTCGGACTCCTCGGTCAGTGGACAGCAAGGCCTTCCGCGACAGCACACATACATGAAAGCCAAGGGACAAACACCCATGCCCACGGCGGGACTCGAACCCGCGACCCTTCCGACCGAGGCGCTGAGTCGGCACACGCTGTAGCCACTTCTGCCATACAGATCGGCACGTCAAATACTACGCACGTAGATTATATTTGCTTCGCAAAGTAACTACGTAGGGACATTGGAACGAGGCATATTTTTTACACCACGCGTAAAGTATTAAGAAAGAAGTGTATTTGAGAGACGTCTGTGAGAAAAGTCCACCCTGAATTAACAAAACGCCTGAGCGTGGATGCAAGACGCGACACGTCGCCGGTAGATCTACCCTTTCCCAGAACAAACGAAGGAACGGCTCCTTCCGAGAAGCCGGCGTGGAAAGGTAATTTGGGAAGCACGGGGCTTATCGCGGGGCGGCGCCGAGCGGGGCCGGGCCGGGCCGGGCCGCGTGGCTTAAATACCAGCGCCTATTGTTCCCGTCAGTCCCGTGGGGGCGGCCGCTTCACGGAAAGTGCGCGACTGCAGCGGCCGCCGGCGCTTTCCGTTTGCCTTTGACGCAGACGGCAAACCCGGCGCGGCACGTCTCGTCTCGTCGGGGCGGACTGCATATATTTTGTGTAGGGGGAGGGGGAGGCGGGCAAACACGGCGTGCGCGCTCGACCGGGCCCGCGGGAACACGCATCAGCGCAGGCGGCGGCGGCCGAAACAAGCGCCGGGTAATTATTTTCCGGGGCGTGACATTGACACGCCGCACGTGCCCGGAATGGAAAGCAAACGGCTGCCCTTTCAAAGAACGCGGTGTGGACGTGGAGAGGGAAGAGGAGGGGAGCCCCGTGGCAGGCACCCTTCCAGTCCCGTGCCCTTCCGGCTCCATTTCGTCTCCCTGCTCCGTATCGTGCGTTCTCTCGGGCGTAAAGGTCAGTGCCCCGCGGGCCACGGCCGTGTCTGCCTCCGGTGCATCGTGGTGGGTGGTTGGAATCACGCGTACTATTCGAATATGAGCCGAGTCTTGAGGATCCGGAGATAAAACTTACTAGTTTGACAATCTTTCAGTAAGTATGAAGAGATATGATTCAAGTGGTAGAACTCCGGGAAATCTGAAATTTCGGATAATCCGAACAAAATTCGTGGAGGAAGAATTAACAAAATAATTAAATGCTTATTTGTAGAGTAAAGAAAGTATTTTATAATTCCTTTAGAACTGAACAACTAACTATTGAAACAAGTTGTCGAAATGAAACGTTTATTTGCACTGGTAACTACGGTGTATATTACATGTTTATGTTGCAATAAGTTTCACTTAGAGGAGCTAGCAAAATCAGTAATCTTCTTTTCTCATAACGAACTGAATCTGCTTGATGATGCGATCGCTAAGCTTCGTGGCGATTTTCTCACATCGCACGCTACGTTGCATTGTGTCTGGTAATTCTATAGATGTAATTGTATATGTACGGTACATTTTTTTTTCAGATAATCTGAAGATTTCCGAATTCTAATAGATCACACCCCCAATTAGTTCGGAAAATCGGGGTTCTACTGTAATATATTTTCGACCAGGAGAATTTCCGATAGAGAGCCTATGCAGATATTTACAGAAAGGTATTTGAAGTTTTGAGGTTGTAAATCTTACGTTATATTCTTCGTCCTAGAAATGATAACTCAGTAGAGCTCTTAACGGCAGCCTTCTAATATTTATTCACAATTATTTGTTTCCGATTGCAAGAACGCTTCTCATCTTTTACTAGCAACTCTCCGTTTTCCGTACGTGAGTAATACAAGTGTAGGAATCCACACGGAAATCCTTTTCCAGTAAGACTGCAGTTGAAGTAGGGGGAGGAGGAATCTTGGTCATTAATGTTCATTTCCAAGACGATTGCGTGTTGTTCTAACTGTCGTGAAGCATGAAAGAGTTCGTGAATGCGTTTAATTTATCAAATGTGCATGTTTGTGCAGCGTTAGTTTGTCTTTATGCATTTTTCAAAACCTCTCTTCTGTGAGAATTATCCATTTTCTCCACCCTTTCGACTTTATTTCCATTATTCCCACTAGCTCTTTTCACCTTCAATTGAATTCTGTTCCTATTATTTTTACGTTCTGACAATTGAATAACGGTTCTGATCCATTTTGAAAAATGTTGACGGCAAAAATTATGTTTCTTGTTCTATTATCTACATGGCTGTTTTTCTTTACTTGACTTTCGTAGAATTGCCTGAAAAGTTTTGTGTTCGTCATTTCTTAGTAGGTTCCTTTCAGACCTCGCTGCTCTCACGTTACTATCCCAGTTGACTTGCACCTTCCAACAAGCCCTTTGCGTGTATCAGACTTCCGTTGAAAAGCCTGTACGCTACTCCTTTATCACCGCCATGGTTTCAGTTGTATTCTCCATTTGTTGCTATAGATTCTTGAGCTGTAATAAGAATACAAAAACACGTCTTCTGATGTGTGAGATAACAATGGTCAGGATTTGGTTGGTTGACATTTAATGTTCACATATGCGTGCGGATGTTAATGTCATCTGGTCACATTAAAGATGTTTTCAAACTGCCGTTAATGTAAACATCCTGCTGCCTCCTTGCCATTTGCTGGCATTGCTGGCACACTTCTACGTCACCATCTCTCTACGTCCTATGTTTTCCGGAGTAATAAATCCGCCAGTCTCGGCTCTTAAGCTTGTAAATTTGAAATGTTCCAAAAGTTTAAAAAATTGATAAATAACTCGACAAAATAACTGTAATTAAAACATTGCTGGCAGGAATATATTTATATTAAACGTTAGATTGAGGACCTTTAAACAAATGCGTCGTTTTTTAAAGTTGATAAATGAACTATTCTTTAAATTTGATCAACTTTGTTGCTGCGCTGATACGATTTTACATTTATTTTACTGCAACCGTCATGTATCTGGAAATTTACATGTCATTACGTGCACATTGAAATTATTATTGCATGGTTATTTTCACGGAATTCGCTTCTACCTGGCACAACAAGTTACAGGATTAATGAATGAATTAATTAACACTAGATTCGTTAAATACTGAATTAATACTCACTAAAACAATTACATGCACGGTTACAAAACTATGTTTAATAAAGCGCCCTGCTTTATGGATAACGCCCGCAGACGACTCTGTCCCCGGGCCGGCCTTCCGCTCTGTCACCCCCGATGCGTCGTCACTGGAGACCGGAAAAATATGTACATAAATATGTAATGAAAACAGTAAGAATATGAAATAACCGACCTGGATGGCCGAGGTGGCTAAGAGCGAGTACCGACTCAGCGCTTCGGCCCGAAGGGTCGCGGGTTCGAGTCCCGCCTTGGGCATGGCTGTTTGTCCATTGACTTTGTGTGTGTTGTCGCGGAGGGCCTCGCGTTCTGCTGACCCCAGATCAGAGGAGCCCGCAAGTGTTTGTCTAGTGTATGGTCGAATGTGCGTCCCTTCGGGACGTAAAGGGCAACCGGCTGTCGGCTGGATAAAAGCCCTAGGGAAAAAAAAGGAATATGAAATAAATACGTAAAATCGGATATAATATGTAATATTAAAATACACTAATCATAAAACACATTTACATAAAACGAAATTACAATTATAAAACATTTCCTATACAAGTTTTAAAAACAATGTTTTAAAAATTATTCTTCACACTTTGGACCATACAACTTTCCTGTCAGCAGTAAAAACCTCATCTATTGCTATCCAGGGCCGTAATTTAGCAGGCCAGACTAGACACAATAGAAGCAATCGTACAAACTGACGGTATCTACGACCAGCAATCTTCAGCGAGCAGCATTATAATCGAAGTCGTCACGTCGCCAATGGCCAAAGTTTCTAGGAAATTAAGAATAAAGGTCACGAAACGTGGCGTCAGAGATACTTTTCACATCTAGGGTGAAAATGATGTCAGTCGCTTCACACCACTGAGGTAACCGAAGCAGATGCGCCGAGAACCTCTGAACGCTTATTCATGTAGCCTACCTTGACTAGACAGCGAGCAGTAATTATGCAGGAAAAAAAGCTGAGTTTTTAAAATATACTTCTTGTCATAGAAAATATGTAACAAAATTAAAGATAATTAATAGAATAAAAAAATATTTTGTGAAAATAGCAAAATATGTAAAATGTGTAATGTAGTACTAAATATGTAAAAATATGTAACGAAAAAATTTGATATTATGCTAGGGCGGCGATGATTCACCAAGATTACAATTTTGAGAACGGTATGTAGAAAGAGAAAAAGTATGTACTGACAAAAAAATCCGGTCTGTAGTCATCACCATCAGCACTGCGCCGAAGGGGGATTGATTTCTGATTCCAAACGCGCCAAGTGCTATGGTAATTACTTCCGTAAGTGTAATGGATGTTTTTATAAAGGAAAGTGGCGGTGATCCCCCATTGGATGGCGAAATCCAGCGTCGATCTACCCGTCGGCTTGTGCGGATTTCACCGGTAGCGGTAGCTCAGTGCATCAACTGATGTCATTGCAGCGCCTCTGACCGGGAGGTCCTAGGTTCCCACTCCCCACGACGGCAGGATGTTCGACACTAGCTTTTCAGCTAGGTCGAATTCAGCTGCTGTCTGGAGGAGAATTCTAGCGGCCGGCTGCTCTGATCGGTAGTTTTCCGTGGTTTCTCCGATCAACACCAGGCGAATGCCGGAGCAGTACCCTACCAAACGGGCTACGGACCGCGCGCGATCTGTCCTTCCTCTTCCTTGTCCTATCCTCTCCCCTTACACACACATACTTACACTAACATGCACTACACTACCTCATACTCCGGGAAACCGGTCGGGAGCTTAGAACTTGTCCCGGCTGGGGCGGTGCACCGCTGGTGGGAGAGTCCTGGTTAGGGGGAAACCCCACTAGCCGACGGTAGGTTGGCGCCGGATCTCGCCATCCAGCGAGGGAAGATCACTGTCATCTCCCGAGAAAAAACATGCATTACACTAACGGGACGAATGACCGAAGCAGTTGACGCGCCCGGAAACACGTAAAAATCAATCAATCAATCAATTGTGCGGTTTTCCCCGAACAGATATCTCCCATTAGCGGGGCCCCGCCCCTGCCGGGAAAAGCTCTAAGTTCCCGACTCAGTGCCTGGCATTTGTGTTAGTGTAGTGCATGCAAGTGTAAATGTAAGTAAGGGGTGAGGATAGGACAAGGACAAGGAAGCGGAAGGAAATTTGCACGCGGCCCGTGGTCCATTTCTTTGGGTACTGCTCCGACATTCGTCTGTTTTTTTTTATCGAAGTAACCACAGAAAAGAGAGCAGCCTGAAACGAAAACAGAAGAAAACGAAAATCAGGGCAGCCGACCGTTAGATATCTCCTCCACCGCCTGGGCTGAATTCGACCCAGCTATCCAGGGAGTGTTGAAAATCCTGTCATCGTCGAGTCTCAAACCGTACGACCAGCCGGTCGGTCAGCGCAGTGACATCAATTGAATCGTTTATTGCAGAAACCTGCAAAGCGCCAAATTTCTCATTTCGAGAAAACCGAGGAAAAGTGTCCCAGTTTTTCTGATTTCAAAATACTTTCTAATATTAAAACAGTTGATAAATGAATATTTGTCAGTGCAATACGCACTACACAAGATGTCTATCTTCATGGATCAATATACCGCCGCCAACGCGCATTTTAGATTTTGGCGTGTGACGGGTTTCTGAAATAAACGATTCAATTGATGCCCTGAGTCACCTTTGCCGGTGCGCCCTGGTGGAAGCCGCGGGAGGGGGGGGGGTCAGCGTGCGGTGTTCGCGTCGCGCTTATTTAAACACCTGCTTACACATTTGCCCAAACGGGCGGTGGCGGCCGGCGCGGTGGGTCCACATGGTGGCCCCGCCCACCAACGCTCTCTCTCTCCCCCCTTCAACCCCTTCCCCGGATCACCGCCTGGACGACGACGACGCACACAACGCAGCACCTACTCAAACACGCGCTGTAGGCTCGGGCTGTAGGCTCTGCGCTCGCGCCCCTTTCCGTCCCTCCTCCACCGCCGCGTCTTTCTTCTCGAAGAAAAGGTTTTAGTATTCGTTTGACTGCAGGTTAAAGTGTTTGCCAGAGTTGTCGGGTTTTGTGGAAGACAATCTTTCAAGTGGAAGGAATACGAAGCGATTAACCGTAAAATGTTATGTATTTCGGTGATAACATTACTCTTATTATTATTATTATTATTATTATTATTATTATTATTATTATTATTATTATTATTATTACTAATATTATTATTGTTATTATTATTACTAATATTATTACTACTATTATTATTACTATCATTATTATTCCGAATTTTTCACTCTCTGCACTATTTGCATGAACATTCAGCTGACCATTCCTGGTCTAGGCTCGGTTCATCTCGAAGAGACAAGACACGAACGAATGTTACACACAAGACATTTCAATCAATCGTTTCCCAATCAGTTGTACATCCCAGGAATTCCCTTACTATTCTGCAGCTGTTCAGTATTACTGCTTTCTGCATTTGCTCTGTGCATGAATATAGTAATTCCAACACTTGAATTGCATAATACACTGTTTCTATTATTATTATTATTATTATTATTATTATTATTATATTATAATATTATATTATAATATTATATTATTATTATTATATTATTATTATATTATTATTATTATTATTATTATTATTATTATTATATTATAATATTTTATTATTATTATTATTATTATTATTATTATTATTATTATTATTATTATTGTGGTTTTTATCGTATTGCGTAATTGTGGGAAGGCTCTTAGGTTCCGCACCTGTATTTTCAGCGATAATATAATGAAACATTCTGCTATAAACTTTAAAAATTTCAAAAGAAAGCTAACTTCTCATTTCTCGATTAAAGAATTTTAATTATATGCTCAGCAAGAAAATATCCTTTGGCAACGCCTTTCTATAATAAGGAAGGAAGAAAAACGAGAAACTTTTTCTGTGGACGCAGCTTCATATATTGTCTGCCATTGCAAGTATAACCTGATCAGAACATTTGACATGTTTTTAAAACCATTGGAGTTATGGATTGGAATACATGGAGAATCGTTGAAAATTAGATCTTTGTGGTTTGCGTTTGATATGAATATTACGTTTCTGTGAATTGTGTTTGAAATACATGCTTCAAAGAGTTTCCATGCAGCGGAATAAAATTAAATTTCTTTTGAAAAGGAAAATAAAATTTCCTTTTTCTCCGAAGAAGCGTAATCAGGTTCAGCTGTACGCTGATTAAATGTAGTACATGCAGTCGTCGAGTATGGTTGCGCGGTGTTTCATTTAATTTCAGCCGAGCTGCTGGCTTGAGGGCGTTGGTGCGAATGTCTAAATGGATTTGCGAGAATCGAGATCTGAATTCGGGGCAATCAGAGCAGCCAGTGAAATGTAGTAAAACATTGCTCTTATCAAACGTGTACACATTGAAGCAGCATACATTGTTATTAATATAATAATAATAATAATAATAATAATAATAATAATAATAATAATAATAATAATAATAATAATTTAATGCACTGCTGTCGTGTAAGTTCAAGAAAGACGGCAAGGCATTAGAAAAGAGTTAAAATACAACACGATGATGATGAATAAGATGGTATTATACATAGTGAAATAATCATTTGCAGGTTGCTGAGACTCGATAACAGTTAATAAGGGCCGGAGATCATTTGAACAGTCAGTCATTGAAAATACCTACGTGAGGCATTCAGTATTAAAAAGAAGACGTTAGGGAAAAAAAGAACGAAGAAATTAAATATTGTTAATCGTTTGAAAAATAAACATACATTTCAAAAACAATTTTTTTCCAACGTTTTGTAAAATTATATATTTAATATATTCCTCTCGTCGTGCCCCATCTCCATATTTACTCCACACACACACTACAGAAATGTTTACTTCGCCGGTCTTGGCAGTGACTGACGACCGAGGATCATGGTTCCATGGCGCTTCGTTAGCCCAGACTCGCCAGCGACGCAACGAACTGGACCGCTGATGATGAGTGCACGGTCAGCAGTGTGAGAGACCGTTCGTGGCGAGAGCTGTCCCTTTGCATTCCTGATAGTCTATATGCTTTTAAACGCATTCCTGAACGCATATGAGGACGGATAAAGTGGACGGGTACCATTAATATGCTGGGAAATGCGTGGTATCGGTTTGTTCATTTAGCTTTGAATACGAGTGATACCGCTGAAACTATTTACCTTGAGCTCTAATTATTTTCGGTGAACGTTTGATAATTCAACTAGATGGAACTGTGCTACTCCCGGAGTAAAAACGAAAATTGTGGAGCCTTTTGTCTAATTTAAGTAGTTTTAAAAGGCTGCTGCTGAAAAGCGAGGAATAAATTTGACAATAGTGCATCTGACATTGAACTTACTTTCTTAGAATCTGAGTTTTATTAAAAAATTAGCATTTTATGCATTTACTTCATTGGATATAATAATAATAATAATAATAATTAATATAATAATAATAATAATAATAATAATAATAATAATAATAATAATAATTATTATTATTATTATTATTATTATTATTATTATTATTATTATTATTATTGGTAGTAGTAGTGATAGTAGTGGTAGTGATGGTGGTGGTAATATTTCAGTGCCACCTGTGTCTTCTGACAGTCTCTCGTAACATAGTTCCTACCTTCCCCTACAAAGTAGGAGTAGTATACGAGATAACACACTTTTTTGATGCGATTGTACAAGTATGTTGTGTACTTGTATGAATGTAGTAAAATTGTATGAAATAGATATTTTGTTTATTCATTTGCTTTATGCTCGAACATCTTTTAAAAACTGTAGTTTGCCTTATAAAACTCAATGAGAAACCTTTTGTGTGCTTGACTTCATCTTCAGCCTAATTTTTCATTAATTTCTTTTGAAACGTTACTTATTGCTAGAGCCAACGTTGAGGTCTGTTTTGCTTTTGAATGAAATGTGTAATAATGAAGCTTCTCCCAACTCCCGTGCCGCACGTGTACATGAATTTAACATATTGATGTTGATGAAAATTCATAATAATAAATATTAACGAACAGTAAAACCTGAAATTGGCATTGTCATTTGCATTGCGCTTCATTGGGCAAAAGTGGCTTTACCATATGGTTGGTGAAACATGCCCGTGCTTGGGTCATCTACACGGTAAATAAACAAGTGAGTTTATGCAGGGTGTATTCGCTCGTTTTCCATCTCAAGGGATAATATCACGCAGATTCCCTCGATAGTGATTTGAACATATCGAATACACTCTGTTTCAAATTGATGCAGTTAAACATGGAGAAGAATCTTCGTGATATCAAATGAGTAATGTTTATGGAGAACATGACAGACATTCAATACGCATTATTTTCGACTGTTTAGAATAATTTATTTCATGTCTGCTTCCATGAAATCGCTATATTGAGCACGCTCCTGTGTTACTTCAGTGGGGCTGTTTACAAAATTTGATAAGTGCTGTTTCATTTCAAGTAGTTTTGATCAAAATATCGCTTGTTAGGATGTTGAAGTTTTTTTTTTGTGGATTTGATATATTTTCTCGTTCCCCATTATTTCATTGTATCGTCAAGAAAACTAGCCCGCAGGTAACCCTCCTACAAGGATTTAAAGTTAATACTAATAATTTTGTTCTGGGGACTAATACAGCATTTTACATTTAATTACAATTTATTGTCAAGATCACTAAATGCTAGGTAATAAAATTATTCACATGGGACACTCTATACGCTGACAAAATATGGACATAAATTACATCACATTTATTTCAATATTCATTTGTATATTTGTCATTACCGCTACGTTCTTATACCACATACGTGTGCAGGAGAAAATAATTAAGGGGTTGTTTGAATTTCGGAAGAAATATTTTGTAATAAATTAATTAATCATGAATCGAAACTAAAAATTTAAGTAAAGTCTGAGGAATTTCTCTATATACTCGTGTCAACCTTTGACACGAATCTTCATGAATGTTGCATGATTTTTCTTAGAATCGTCGGATCAACAATGCATATTTGAGCCGACAGGGCTGCGACAGGCGTGCATTTAGGCAAGTCATGGGACCGCCGTTTGTTCGTCGGCGCCGTGCGGGCGGGCGGGCGGTTGGCCGTCCTGCGTGCCCGATCTGACGTGCTGGCCCCCCGCGCCGCCGCCCTTCCAAGCCGCCTGGATGCTGCAGTTAACTTAGCCGCCACACACCGGTCTGGGACAGGGTTGCCACATTGGGGAATTTTGTCCCCAAAATAGGGATTTTTTTTCTTTGTGGGGAAAGCATGGGGAACATGAATCGACGGGGAAATGTTTGGGGATTTTTTCAGGAAGTTATTTTCATCCGGAGTCGAGATTGAAATCTCATTTTCTAAATTATTATGAATAAAAAAAAAAACAATAAACATTATTCTCTCTCATTTTTATGAATCAAAAAGGGAAAAATAAATGACAGACGTAGAGAAAGACAAAATATGGGAAAAATAAAATAAAATAGGGCTTTGAGCAGCCCAAAGGACGATGATTGGTTCACTTGAATTATTTGAATTTAAACGGACAGCCAATGGAATCGTCGGGGACAGCTCATATCGGTGGTTTATATTTTCGAGAATATTTTTCTTTTCAAAGTTGGGGAGTTTTGTTGCATTGAAAAAAGCTGTTTGGGGAAATTCCATAGAAGTGATGGGGAAAGAGCTCGCAACACATCTGGTAACCCTAGTCCGGAATCTAATGGAAGGCATAGCTGGAATGGTTTCTCAGATAAGAAAACGATTTATCCGTGGAAATAAAACTCGTCTCCTTTCTGAAACAAGGAAGACATTGCGCAAAGAAGTGGACGTCTTTAATGTTAATTAAATGATAATTTCCATTTCTTGTGGAAATGGTAGACCTTACATGACACTCTAACATCGTACACTACATACTAAATCGTTTTATATATCTGTGATCGCGAAAATAAACATTGAAAGGGAATAAACTTCGGGGAAACTTGTAAGAAAATATGGAACATATGCATATTTTATTAATGTATTTTTATTTGTTACCAGGGTTTTTATATAATTTTTATGTTCAAGCGCTTGGGAGAAAGTAATTGATGTTTTATGTATTTCAGTAAAACATCATATGTAAATATATATGCGTGTAATGAAAGACTGTGCACAGACCACTGTGCGATGTCTCGGAATGCCTGCCCGGCTGATCGCGATGGGGGCGGGGCGGGGCGGGTCTGGGCGGTGGATCGTTAGTCAAACCGTGTGCGGTGTCTCGCGATGCTGTGACTAAGCTGCTTGCTGTAGTTTGTCCAGTCATCTCGCGCTCATCCCCCAGGCCCAAACTCCGCCGCGCGCCTTCCGTCTTTGCTTTTGTTCTCAGAGGAAGCGCGGGATCGCGATGGCTTGACAGTCGTTTAGACAATGCTTTTTGCTATCGGATCATCGTGGGTCGTTTGCGCCTTTTGATGACAAAACAAATGATGAGCGATAACATGCTTTTCTTGCTCACCTTATTTTTAAGTGTCGAGAGCGATTTTTTCTTTTTAAATTGTCAGTACGTTGTAGCATTGCCGATAGCTACCGGCATAGATAAGAGAAATCCTTAAATTCTGTGTTACACAATTTTTGTTCCTTTCTACTTTTATTATGTGTTGCGTTGTATCGTTTGACATTGAAATATTATGAATTGTATGGACTCATGTTATCGCGAGACATAATTTTACGTCGTTCATGCAGTCTTCTTCCTCAGAGCAGATTTTGCGCTCAGACGTTTTAGTTAAGTAGCCATGACCATATAAAACAGGACTCAACTTAAGATGGAAAAGACTAATGCTTCGCAAATACGTTTTATTCGAATATTTCAGAACACAGTGAAATTAGCATGTAGAATATTGGTATGGAGGGTTCGTGTGCTTGTGAATCTGATGGATTTTGGCAGAATATGAGTAAAGAGAAGTGCGGTAGCGCTTCCTTAAGAGGAATATTTCGCATAATTTAAACGCTTAAGTAAAGTTTAAAGAGCATAAATGCGAGTGTGTGTACGTATTTCTTCTCTAAAATATTTTTTTCAAACTCAGGCAGCTTTTTAATAACACAATATTTCCATAATGAATAATGAATACCTCGTGTTTTTTCTGACAATTGGCAGAAAGATGACCATCAGCTAAATGAAGGCTTAAGTGCGTCTACTCTTTCGGCCAATATTTTGCGATTATGGAGAGAATACCCATCAGGAATTATTGTTACAACTATTACTTATTTATTTTTATAATACAATTAATTTTCTGTTAAGATATATTAAACGTAAGAAAAATTAATGAATGTGTTTGAAATTTTGTTAATTCTTTGTAATTTTTTTTTACGCCGAAAGAATGAGACAGAATAAGGTCTCTGTGGTCTGGGTAGTCTTAACAAAGACATTTAGGTTCCACTAGATGGCAGCAGGGAAGAGGGTGCAGGAAGAGGCAAAACCGAAAAGCTACCCTAGACTAAAGAGATTAGAGAACTGACTAGTACGAGAAAGTCTATGCCATTCTGTTGTACCATAAGTGCAATGCAAGTGCAATGCGTCAATCCCCTCCATATAAAAATGTT
This sequence comes from Teleogryllus occipitalis, assembly GCA_011170035.1. Taxonomy (NCBI): domain Eukaryota; kingdom Metazoa; phylum Arthropoda; class Insecta; order Orthoptera; family Gryllidae; genus Teleogryllus; species Teleogryllus occipitalis. The sequence goes on from BLKR01006119.1 coordinate 31,833, forward strand.
TTTAATTACACGATGTTTAGTTTTTAAATTATTTTCAGAAGCGAAACAAAGTACGACTTCACAATGCTTTGAGTAATGTTACATAGCGTGAATGTGGAATAGATTTCCATGAAGTAATATTTATTTTTCATATTCTTTAGAACCCTTTGTTCCCGGATCTGTTCACCTTTCACTTGAGTACTAATATTAATTAAAATTGACTTCGTGGAATATGTGAACCTACTACGCTAATTTATTGTTTTCGAAATCCTTTGTTACCGACAATGCGACCAAATTCAAAGAAATATCCTTAGTCAAACTCAGACTTTTTGTAGAGAGTGAAATTTAATGACGAAGTACAGCGAGTAAAGATTTCCACGAAAGTTCTCTCGTTGAACTGAAACGCGGAAAAAAATTGCTCTGCGATGCTGAATGTTATAAACTAATATACAAGAGCAAAATACAAAACCAAATTGTCTGGGTGACCTGGAGAATTTTCGTATTAGAATATCTAGTTGCATTGTGTGCGCGTTATTATGTGCGTATTACAGTTGCAGTGTTAGCATGTAACGTCATCTACCCCAGCATGTAATCTCATAAGCTCTTTGAATGGTAATTAAGTGGGAAAGTTTCGGGTAATGTAGTCTGAACAAAACATACAAATATTATGCAAGCTGTATAAAACAATAATATAATCGTAATATACAAAATGATAAGTTTTTGAGTTACATTTCTTGGCTGAGGATATGAAAAATGTGAAGAATCCCGAAACTTAGCCAAATTTTAGTTCATTATTTAATATTCTATTCAGCTTAATTGAAAGGCTCTACTATTTTGTTAATAACCGCTTAGCAATTTAGTATTTATACCTTCACCCAGTATCGTCGAATTTAATAAGTGTTTACTGCCATCGGGCACTGGTGCTCGGCAGGTACATGTTCTGATGTAGACAAAGAGAATTCATGCACCTGCCAAACACAAGAGAGCCTTACGATGCCGGAAGAATGAATGTATATTGGTTTTTGCTCCTACGTAGGGGTATTGTACGTACGTGTAGCCCTTTCGAAATTGTGACCGTATATCTTTGGAGTTTGCTCATCTATACTTGGTATTTTCAACGCTTTTGCTCACAATCTTGCGGACGAAGAAGATTATTCATTAAGATACTGCTCAGCAGTAACCCATTAAGCATTTCTCATCAAACTGACATTAGAATCATTTAATAAAGACCCACACGCCATTGACCATTTAATTGAGGAAAAGATCTGTGTATGTTTTCTTCTCACCCGAAATGCGTCATCCTGCAGAGAAACAGCTACAGGGCCAAAGGTACATGATCTGATGTAGTCAAAGAGAATTCATGCCAAAACACTAGAACGTATTACATTGCGTAAGAGTTAGTGGCAAATATCACGTGAATAACCTCTTTAAAAGAATTTGCCCCACATGTTTCTTTGCAAAATGTGATCATCGACGACCCCCTTCATACCCTAGAAGTTAGTTACATTTAAGCTACGGCACCCTACATATCCAGTCTCTAGATATCGGAACATGTTGAGGTTGAGGGAGCGGGAGCAGTACCCTGGCGCTGGTTGTGCGCGCTATCTGCCCGGTGCCGCGACGATCGACCGAGGTTGCGAGAACGGTTTGACGCACTGGGAGAGGTGCGCAGTAATTGCCTGCAAGCGGACTTCACGGAAGCGTCGCCGCCGACGCCGATGCCTGCTTGCAGCAACGGAGGAGGTGACCCCCCCTCCCCCGCGGGACGGACTTCTAGCGTCAGCTTTATCCTCATTCTCGTTGGGAGCACGAGTATGTCGTCAGACTAACATGTTGATACGCCGGTACGCAATAGTCTTAAAGAACGCTTGCATTGTGTGGGTGGGGCTGGTTGGACAGCTCGATGAGCTGACCAGGTTGGTACCGATGCTATACGCCACTCACACGGGCCGGAACGAACTCTTCTGCTGTTTCCGCTCGGAGTTGGGAGCTGACGATTCCAGAGTCCAACTGCGAGGCACTCAAGATGATCAGACCCGCGGGGGTAAGGAACTCCCAAACCGTATCGGGAGTGGTGGCTCAGTGCATCAACTGATGCCACTGCAGCGCCCCTGACCGGGATATCGTAGGTTCGAGTCCCGAAGGCGGCAGGATTTTCGGCACTAGCTTTCCAGCTAGGTCGAATTCAGTCGCTGTCTGGAGGAGAATTATAGCGGACGGGTGCTTTGATCGGTAGTTTTCCGTGGTTTCTCCGATCAACACCAGGATGCCGGAGCAGTACCCTAACAGATGGGCCACGGACCGCGCGCAATCTTTCCTTTGTCTCCCTTGCCCTATCCTGTCCCCTTATACACACACTTACACTAACATGCACTACACTACCACACATGTCGTAGACCGGTCGAGGACTTACAATTCCTCCTGGCTGGGGCGGTGCCCCGCTGGTGGTGATTTCTGGTTGGGGAAAACCCCGTTCGCCGACGGTAGGTCGGCGTCGAATCTGGCCATCCAGCGGGGGAAGACCACCGCCATCTCCCGAGCAAAAAACACGCAATGCGCTTACGGGACTAATGACCATAGTAGTTAATGCACCCGGAACCACTAACAATCAATCAATCCCAACCTGTTTCCCCTTTGCGCTTATCTTGGAACTCACGGTTTGAGGTATCGCTCAGAAACTAGGCAAACTAGGTTTCCAGCTCCTTGCAGGTCTTTATATTGTGGGATTGAATTCCGAACCAGAGCTTTAAACTCCCAACAGAACTGGTAGCCTTGCTTAGAGTGCGATAACTACCCTAGCACCTTATTGCAGGAACTGAAAGACAGACCGCTGCCAACGTAATAAAATGGCGGGTACGTACGAGACGTGGGCTCACGAAACCAAAGAAGTACCCAGTAGATGCGCCCGGTCTGATGCTCGCTTTATGCCAAACATGTTTATGCACTTATTATCATTAAAAAACTACCTGAACTGCCATTTCATCGCACAAAAGAATTTAACAAAATTTACAGCAGAGAAATACAACATACGCATAATATGGAAAATCGATACTCCCCCAAAATGTGGTTCCATGTCGTTTAGTACTCATTTTCAAAGACTAACGAACTGAAAGACAGACCAGGAGGTCCTCGGTTCGAGTCCTGACGGCGTCAGGATTTTCGATACTAGCTTTTCAGCTAGGTCGAATTCAGTCACTGTCTGGAGGAGAATTCAAGCGGCCGGCTGCTCTGGTCGATAGTTTTCCGTGGTTTCTCCGATGAAAATTAGGAAGCCGGAGCAGTGCCCTAACAAACGGGCCACGGACCGCGCGTGATCTTTCCTTCCTCTTCCTTGTCCTATCCTCTCCCCTTACACACACACACTTACACTAACATTACACTACCACATATTCCGGGAGACCGGTCGGGTCTTTAGAGCTTGTCCCGTCCAGGGCGGTGCCCCACTGGTGGGACAGTCCTAGTTAGGGGAAAACCCCGCTAGCCCACGGTAGCTCAGCGCCGGATCTCGTCATCCAGCGGGGGAAGTTCACCGCCATCTTCCGAGGAAAAAACATGCACTACACGTACGGGACTAATGACCTAAGCTGTTGACGCACTCGGAATCACTAAACAACCAACCAACCATCTGAAAGACAGCGTAAGTCTTGCGTGCTTACGCTACACTAAGACCTCCAAACAACTTGACACAAGGAACCAACGTTATGAACAAATGACGGCATATAAGCGTACATTTTATTAATTTTTAGAAATTTTAAGTCAATACAAAGAAGCGGTTAATAATAGCACAGGGAAACATATCTGGGGACCACTACCTTTCATTTAAAGCCGTAATCACGAAATTTTGGATGAGTAGAAAGATCAAATTTCTTTGTAAACGAAAACTGGGTGTTTTTATTGTAAGGATACCTGATTCCCGCGTATTTCGTATTTCCCAGAAAAGCGTCAAATGTTGATCGTGCATCGACAACGAACATTTCGCAAAGTCGTACCTGGCACCAATAACGCCCATCTGTTTGGAACCCGGACAGGTGGATCAGGGAATCAACTGATGTCACTGCATTGCCTCTGACTGGGAGGTACTAGGATTCGAGTGCCGACGCCGGGCGGCAGGATTTTCGGCACTTGCTTTCCAGCTAGGTCGAATTCAATCGCTGTCTGGAGGAGAATTCTAGCGGCCGGCTGCTATGATCCGTAGTTTTCCGTGGTTTCTCTGATCAACTCCAGGCGAATGCCGGAGCATTGCCCTAACAAGCGGGCCACGGACCGCGCGCGATCTTTCCTTCCTCTTCCTTGTCCTATCCTCACCTCTTACACACACACACACACACACACACACACACACACACACACACACACACACTTATACTAACATGCATTACACCACTATACATGCCGGGAGACAGGTCGGGGACTTAGAACTTGTCCCGGCTCGGGCGATCCCCCGCTGGTGGGAGATACCTAGTTGGAGAAAATCCGTTAGGCGACGGTAAAGGGGAAGTAAAAGTCGGCGCCGGATCTCGCCATCCAGCGGGGGGAGATCACCACGACCTCCCGAAGAAAGCATGCACAAAACGTACGGAACAACGACCTTAGCAGTTGACGCGCCCGGAATCAATGAGCCCGTCGCGTCTGCCTGAATCCTATAGTTTTAGCCGCAGTTCCAATGATTGTCCGAAGCCCGCCCGCGCTGGGTCGGGCCGAGTGACCGTGGGACAGGGGCGGAGGCGGGGGCGTACGCGGAACGGCGCGTCCGAGAACCGCACCCGGCTCGCGTGGACGCACGCTCTCCGACCCCGCACCCGCCCCGCCCCCCCCGGCCGCCCTTGCCCGTCGCCGCCATCGATTTCCAGTTCTTGTCCCGTCGCGTGGCGCCCGTCACACGACGCTCTTCCGAAAAGCGCCCACCGCAACAGGCCGCCCCCCCCTTCTCCGCCCCCCCCCGCTTCTGTGGGAAGCGCTCTCTGCTCCTTCGGCCACTTGGGGGCCTTCGAGGAAGCCCTTTTTTCTTTTTTTCCAATCGTTTTGATTCTCTTTTCGGCTTACCTTCAATTTAAAGGCGATCGCTTCTCTGTCAACCGAATTTCAATGTGAATGATAACCAAATTACATTTGTGTCTGCTGTAGTCGTTTGATTGATTGATTTTTTCGTGTTTTCGGGCGCGTCAACTACTTCGGTCATTAGTCCCGTTAGTGTAGTGCATGTTTCTTTCTCGGGAGATGGCGGTGATCTTCCCCCGCTGGATGGCGAGATCCGGCGCCGACCTACCGTCGGCTAGTGGGGTGTCCCCCTAACCAGGACTCTCCCACCAACGGGGCACCGCCCCAGTCGGGACAATCTCTAAGCTCCCGACCGGTCTCCCGGAATATGTGGTAGTGTAGTGCATGTTAGTGTAAGTGTGTGTGTAAGGGGAGAGGATAGGACAAGGAAGAGGAAGGACAGATCGCGCGCGGTCCGTGGCCCGTTTGGTAGGGCACTGCTCCGGCATTCGCCTGGTGTTGATCTGAGAAACCACGGAAAACTACCGATCAGAGCAGCCGGCCGCTAGAATTCTCCTCCAGACAGCAGCTGAATTCGACCTAGCTGAAAAGCTAGTGTCGAAAATCCTGCCGCCGTCAGGACTCGAACCTAGGACCTCCCGGTTAGAGGCGCTGCAGGCTGTAGTCGTGAAAGAGATAAATGAGATTACGCGTCATCGAATTGAGTGCGAGGTAAAACTGTGTTTACGTAGAAAGATATTACTGGTGACCCGGTTACACCTTTAACTGCTGATCACACAGGAATCGCCTGTGTTGGAGGTCTCGATGAAGGCAAGTTATTGGATCGGTGCATGTTCACATCGTCAGGTAATTTTCATTTGACAGATTTGAATGACAATAAGCGGTTTTAAAACTTGTTCACCTACCTGTGTAAAATACACATTAGTTTTGAATTAGAAATAATAATTAAGTGGCGATTTCTCAGATTGAATTTTAAACGAAATTACCTGGGTGTGCGGGTTACTATTCATTCGCCAATCTAACTCCCCGGTTAGTACGACTAGATCACTACAGTTTAGAAGCGAAATATTTACAAATTTTTGAGAGCACATTTTTATCGTGAGTATGTATACCACGTACGTATTTAGTCCTTATTTCGTATTCATTACAGAGATTCTGAAGATTCTTTCTTGAAGACAATATGCTTTCAAATTGGAGAATGAAATATAGGATTTATGAAATTGTCACGTTATGTTAGCCCAGATTTTAAGAGCCAATTTTGACAGTCGAGTGAAGATCGGCCTGAAACAGCTTTGAATAATAGGCCACAGCGAAGAGTAAATAGAATTTCTGTTGTTTCTTATGTACCGTAAGTAATTCTTATGTGTAGTTCCATTTAAATGCAGTAGTTTCATATTTTTAGAGTTCTCGGAGTTGAGAACTAACTTGTCCTTAATAAGCCCCAACTCCATTGCAAAGCGAGTGGAAGGAAACGCATCCAAGTGGGTGTCTCAGAAGGCTCGTTTTCACACTTGAAACCATTTTACGCTTTCACCACGTTTCCGCCCTTTGCATTTCAATATCCCGCCGCGTTGTTGCCGACAGCGGGGCGGGCGGGGGGTGGGGGTGGGGGCGACGATGTGCTGGAAGACGCGGAGCCGGAAGGGTTACCGAGAATCTGGAGGGTTGGGAGAGTGATTGGGGAGGAAATTGTGTGCGGGTGATGACGAGTGAGTAGGTGGGTGAAAAGGGAAATTGCTGAGAGATGAGCGGCCTTGGAGAAGGATGAAGTTGGGAAGCTGGGATGAGGGTGGCGGGGATGTTGAAAAAGGAGGGTGAGCAGGGAGTGTGTGGAGAAGCTAGTGGGCGGGTAATGGCATAGAGTGAGTAGGTGGGTGTGGAACAGGAATGTTGGGCAATGCTGTCTAGTGCGGAAGTTGGTGAGAAGAGGCTGAGGAGGGAGTTGGAAGTGTGGGGGAAATGGGTGGGTAGGCAGTGTGAATGTCGACAAGATGCTGGCGAGTGAGAAAGTGGCTGAGAAGAGGCTGAGCAGGGAGTGGGAAGTGAGAGGAAAAATGGGTGGGTGTGGATTGTGAATGTCGTCAAGATGCTGACGAGTGGGTAAGTGAGGGAGAAGAGGCTGAGAATGGAGTGGGGAGAGTAGAGTGGGTGTGGAGTGAGAATGTTGGCAAGACGCTGGCGAGCGGTGAGTTGACGAGAAGAGGCCGGACGGGTAGTGAGCGAGAAGGGTAGTGAGGAGGGTGTGGGTGGGGGACGGGTAAGTTGGCGAGATGCGGGTGAGTGGGGAAGGCGTCGAGAAGCAGCTGTATGGGGAGGGCGGAGGGTGGGCGACGAGATGCCGGGTGGGAGTGCGGAGGCCGAGGGGTGGGGGCGGGTGGGCGTGGCAGGGGAAGGAGGCGTTCGCTTTCGCAGGCGCCTCGGGCGGTTCCGCGTAAGTTGGGTGGGCGCCCTTTCTGGAGACTGGCGCCCGCCCAAGTTGCACTGCCAAGAAACTTCAGACGGCCGCGGGCCGGGGAGTGACGTCTTGGGCCTGCATTCCCGGTTTTGCATTTGCTGAGGCACACACGCTGCTTCAGAGCTGGGAAACAGAGAAAAATCGCTTCCAAAGTACTTTTGAAGGGACTTTTACAAGAGTCTCAAGTTGGATAAGACGCTGTATTTGAAATATTGAACATTCGAGTTAAAATGTTACAAGAATTGATTTTCTGTTCGTATTATCGTAATAGTTTCCATTTGTTTCATATCATGTTATTTCAGTTTCTAGTTTTCTTAAAGACGAAACATTGCTATGAAAAGAAAATATATTTTCGGAAGAATGAGATCTTGACGAGTATTGAGTAATATTTAGAGGAATCATGTACTTTTCTATTCATAAAATATTCTTCTTTGAAGGGGGGATCTTTGAGAAGGTTTGTCCGTTAGCAACTTCGATATTACTATGAAATCTGGTTCTGGAAGAAAATAGAGTGCTGCTATATAGAATATAAAAATTAGTCTTTGAAATTACTCTTAGGTGTTGCCTTCGAAGGCGTCAAAAGTTACATCAGTATATTTTACACGCACAAAATTTCTTTCCTTGTGTTTATAATCTGTATACGTATATAACACAAGTTACAGTTAACTGCATTTTTTTTACAGTTAATACATATTTTAAAGATCAATCATTTTTTTATCTCTCTGGGCGTTACAAAACATTCGGCGTGTAATATCAAAGACATTGTCGAATCATTTACGCAAGAAGCAATAATTACTTGATGAGTGTGTTGCTGGGATTTGCCAAGTTTCGCCCAGCCGCGGAAGGGGAAGAGCCGGTGACCTCAGCAGGGGGAGGGGGCGTTTTGCGTAACGGAAGCGACTGAAGAGTCAGACTTCCGCATGTGCCGCCAGCGCCCCCTCTGGCAGATCGCCCAGTGGGGCAAGCGCCTCGCCTCGCCCCGCTTAGTTTTCCAGCTTGTGCCCCCGAACGAAGGGTTATCTCGTCGAGGGTTGAGTAGCTCTGGATGCATTGCCGGGTGTCGACCGCGGAGCTAATGGATGGGCCATAGTAACTTGTTGAGGGAAATATACCTACAAGTTATATTAATTAAGTTATGGTGATGTTAAACTACATTTTTTTATAATTAGATTTTTTCAGATGTCAGCGAAATTAGCGAAATACAAATACTGTGTTTGTGCGTATTAAATAAATTAATAAATAATTTTAATAATTAAGCTTTAATAATTGATAAATAAATAAACGCTTTTCTTGAATAACTCCAATGTTTTTTAACGTCTGTGTCTACTATTATTATTTTTATTTTGCAGAGCATTTATTACAAATATAAATCACATAACATGATTCATTTGGGGCTAGGCATTTAAATCAGTATAAAACAAACTCCCTACATTCTAATATTTCGAATCCTGATATTAATCCTACTTGCTCTTTCCATCGTAACGAAATCGAGGACCATTTTAATTTTATATGATACCACTTTGCTAGGATGGAATTTCGGAATAATTACCTTAATTGCAAATTGCAACTTAATATCAATATAAACATCATTACATGTCGTTCAGTGCAGCTTATTTAATGGGACAATTTGTGAGCAAACAAACTCTCGGAAAATGATGTACGAGTAAAGGACTCTTTGGGGATATAATGTTGCAGGTAGTCCGTTGTTGTATTGCAACGCTTAACGATTACATAAAGTTTTCTCGAAACGATTTTCAAAATCCTCCATTAATCTTACGTAAGACATTTCTTGTGTAATTATTTCAGTTTTTATCTTATTCCACGGCCATTGCGTTGGTATCGTTTCTCCAGGGGGAACGTTTTATGATGCGGTCGTAGTGAAATATTCCACCCAGAAATATTTTACAGAACGTAAATCTCTTTCTGAGAACTCTACCGCACAACTTTATTCCGAGAATTCGAAAAGCAAGGAAAACACGACTCCACGACATCATTTTTCACACTGGAAATAACTCGCGCGTCTCATTCTCTGTTTCAACGAAAATGTTTCTTTCGCCTGCGCTCCTTGAGGCGTGGACTCGGCAGCAGGGCCAACGTGTGCGAAGTGCGGCCGATTCAAATGCCGCGAACTGTGGCCACAAAACCGCGTTTTAAAAATGTAACTTTTGTTATCCTGATGAAATATTAAATACCGTGCGTAAAACTCCGTAAAAGAATTCATGAAGGTCAGTATTGCAATAATTAAGTATTGTCTTTTGAATGGTAAAGGAGTGTAGGTGGCAGTTTAATTAGATAGTTTAGAACATTTACGAGTATGAAAATGAAAATGTATTACTTTCTTTATTGTTTCATTCTGATTCATATTTTGTTAATAATTTTAATCTTCATGACTTCAATCAGATATGACGTTCTATTGGTACAAGTATATAATCGTATATCTCTTTTGGGAAGGTAGTCGTATTTACTTTTCTTCAATGCACAAAAGTGCATTTATTTACAAGGGGAAATTTTGTTTTGGTGTTGTAAATATTAGATAACAAAGAAAGTCGTTAGTGTGGAAAAACGATTTCTGACGTTGTTAATGACACAGTGCCTTACATTCTCCGAACGAATGATGCAATCTGACGGAAGAAATACTGTGATTCATTACCAAGAAAGAGTGCTTTCGTGTTTCTACCGGCAAGATAACGTCTAGGTTAGGTCGTTAGGGTAGAATGCCTAACCCTTGTCAACTGGAAGAACCTTGCTCTGGCCTTCGAGAACCTAGGCGAAGCTTGTGACATGGGCTGCTGCAAGAGTGAACACTCAAAAATTCATTGCTCTCGGGATTTTAAGGCCACCTGCGACGGAACAGCGCGCGACAACCTAAGAAGCATAAAGCTTCATTGTTCTTTCTCTACGCTTAAGCAAACAAACGCGAGCTCACTCGGATCGGCCGACTTTTTTTTCTCACGTTTCCATTTCGTCCCATCTCCTTTGTTTTAGCCCTTCTGCCCGCCCTGTCGTCTTTCGCAGTTTTACGTTGAAGGCTGTCTGCACAATCGCGTTGCTCGTAGCCGCGCGGGAGCGTTCGCGGAGGGTGCAATATCTTGTTGCATCCGGGATCCCGCGCGCGTGTAGTTTGTGTGTGTGTGTGTAAGAACACCGCGCGGAGGTGCTGCGCCTTGGGACAGGCTGCATGACTAATGAGTCTACTCGCAAAACATTCCAACCTCGCCGGCCAAACTCTCGCTGTGTGGAACTTGGCAAAAAAAAAACCGCCGTTGGCGCGGTGGCGGGCTGTCGAGCCCCCTTGACAGAGCTGTTCTCGCAAGCCATCGCGAAAGGGCAATGCACCGCGCGCTTCCCCATTCACTTGTTCGCTGCATATGCGCCCACGCCTCGCCTCGGCCCTAGCGGGGCGTCGAACCGCTGCCCGCGCCGGAGGCACAGGCTAGTTTCTGTGACCGCATCAGCTGCTGCTGGCCTTTATATGGCATTAAGGGATGTGTACACTTAAATAAAAATAAAATGAACTTCAGTAAGTCTAAAAAATAGTGTATGACACACGTGCTAAAAGAGATTATTGGCTTGTAGGATTTCGCCACTCGGTTTATCGGCTTCTTGTCGCAACCATTGCCAATCGTAAAATAAAATGTCTCTTTTAGCACTCGTATCGTTAATAACTATTTTATCATTCATCTGTTAAATATCTTTTTCACACCAATATTTTTCATATATATCTGTGCGTGTGTGTGTGTGTAAAAGAAAGGAAGAACATCATAGTAAAGTAAAAGTATTAATTAAAACATTTATTTCGTCCTAACAATAGATTGATGGGTGGTGAATTGTAACGGACACTCGCTTGTGATGTTACTCCTAAAAATCGATATTTTTGTTGGCGAACTCTCTGTAAACTGCAGCCATTGCCGGAGCTAGACAACTTTGGGCCCGGGGCATCGCTGAAACATAGCCCCCCTCCAGAAAAACATTAAGAATATGAAAGTTGTACCAAGAAACCAGAGGTTGTTTTGTTTCATCAAGAAACAAAAATTACAACGTTTAAGTTAGAAAAAGGTTTTGGAAATATATGTTAAATTAACTTTTTAAGTAAAAGCATTTAGAGATCAAATAATATAATTTCCACCGTGATCTTACAACGCTAAGAAAATTGTGTTTATTTCGCGTCTCACAAAATTAAATGTTAAGCACATGAAATAATAATATGAATTTCCAAGGAACCTTTTTATATGTTTGCGTCATTTGATTCATTTCACAGAGTCCTACTTTACAAGTAATGACTTATTTTCAAATATTGAAAGTAAAAAATTAATTGAAAATGTTTTGAAATTTGTCTTCTGTACCGCGGCTTATAAAATTACGAGAACTATTTTTTCGAGTTCTGATTTCTTTTCACTTATTTATTCCCCATCAGTCCCATCTCCGGGCGCCTTGGCTTACGGGGCTCCGGGCGATCCCTCGGTCTGCCCAAGCATAGCGCCGGCACTGGCCGCTGCTCACGGGAATCGGGAGGACAGAAACAGGGTCCACATCAGTCGCTCGTCATAGAAATAAATTGAATTTTTACTGGTACCGTTATAGCTTGTATATGGATGCTTCGATATGGAGCTCGATATACTCTGCGGAACATACCACATTCGAAAGGATCGTGGTTACGAGGGAAATATGAAAACAGTTGAATGATGCTGTACTATGTTCTCAAATGGAGGGAAGTATGGGATGGAAATATGAAAAGACAAACCGAGTCAAGTTCACATCTATTTAATTAGTAAATAAATTAATCTAAATCATTTGTCTATAAATCATTAAATCTAAAATAGGTAAAAAATAAAACCTTGAATGCACCACGGGCGTTAACTGCCGCTAATGATCGAGCTGCGACAAAATGCCCCAGAGCCTTTGGCTCGATTTTTAGAACCCTTGCATTGCCCTTGGTGCATAAATAACTATTTGTTTTAGAAGTCCTTTGTAATGTCTACGATATTTCGCTAATTTTTTAATTTTATTTTGTGACTTTTTGTTAATAGTTTCTGACCTTTGTAACACATACTCCTTTATACTCGTTTTCAGTAATTTATTTCATTGTTTCGCCTTTTTTCAAAAAATTGTATCTGAGGTTCAGAATTGTAAAAATCATTAAAATTTTAAACTATTAACATTAATAACGTTATGACAGGCGACAACATTTTCCTTACAGTTAGTGTCATATTTATTCAGTATTATGTATTTTTAATATGCGAATGAATATATAATGTAAATAGCTTTAACACAACTGGGGAAATTCGATCAAATATTTTCAAATCAACAATTCGTCTTCTAGCTTCAATTTAGTTTATTCATACTTGAAATGATTGGAAATAGAACAGATTATGGCATAACTCCCTATTTTAATAATAATAATAATAATAATAATAATAATAATAATGTATTAATACCACTTCTACTATCACTAGTAACGTAAATTTATTATTACGATAAAGAAATCATTGAATTAATCTATTAAAAATTATTTCATTGCTCATTTTCACGTACCAACGAAACATCGTGAAAAGAACCTTTGTTTCCAGTGCTTCCTCGACTAATGGCCTCGTGTGACAGGCGAGCCACTGTCCGCCTGGCTGAGTAGCGCTTACAAATACATAATACACTCCTAGCTGCTGGAATTGGACGTGTTCAATTTTTCTCGCTAGTAGCGTGCTTCTCCAAGGTCACGTGACCTAGTGGTACCTAATAGTAGCTCTGTGAACTTCGTTAGCTTCGTGGATGGCTATGGAGTCTCCATTCTTGTAATAAGCAGAAAGCAAAAATTAGCAGTCATTTCAGTGTTTGAGAATAGAATGTCAAATAAGACATATAAATTAACTTTTTTTATTCGGTGTTTTACCTGAACAAGTTTTATTCAAAAATATTTGCTGTTGCTTGTAGATTGTTGTTAATTTCTTTATCCTGTTGAACGATCTGGACTAAGCACTCATTAGATGCACTTGAAATAGATTTAACGTATTACATCTAAACTCTTGAGTACATATGATTAAAATCGTAAGGCATTCGTAAGATGCAGACCCGTGTCCACGAAAACCTCGTAACAGCATTCGATTCAGATTGCGGTAATGCATTTGAGTGCCGTGATTGGCCCGCTCTAGTGGACAGTTCCTTCGTTCGTTAAACTACGTGAGTTTCCTGTGCACTCAAATGGGTTACCATTTTTCATCGACATCTGACACGGGGTCTCCTCCCCCTTCACTTCGTTAACAGTTCTTAATAGTTTCCCTTTCGGCCGTTAGCGGCCGTGGTTGCTGTCCAGTGCGATGCCCCTCGGTGGCTCGCGGGGAGGTGAACCCGTGACCCTGGCGGGGCTAATTGCGGGGGCGTCGAATCCGGCCATCGATCGCCGTCGCCGCGCCAGGGCTGACCGGCGCCCGCCTCGCCCCCACCCGTGCGCGCCCTTCCAGGAACCCCGCGGTCGACAGCGGGGCGGGGCGGGGCGGGGAAGGGTGGCGCAGCGCCGCGGGCGCAGGTGGAGTGGACGGCGGACGAAGAGGAGGCGGCTCAGGAGAGGGGCGGGGCTAGTGGACGGCGGAGGCAGAGAAGGCGGACGCGGCTCGGTCGCGGTGGCTTCGCTGACATGGCCCCGCTTGGGCCCTACGATGCAGGAAGAAGGAACGATTGCTGCTTTTACTTTCTCGCTACGTAGTAGAGACGTTATGTTATGCTGCGCGGAAAACGGGGAGCTTCAAAACTTTTTATTAGGGGGTCAGGGTCAGGGCCCTGGTCATGAAAAAGTGAATAAATCCAGTTGCTGAATTTAGAAAGAAAATCCTCTAACACGTGGTATATCCAGAATTGATGTTTTGTGGGTTGAAAAATCGAAAGACGGCAAAACGTCCGTCTGTCTGTCTGTGAACAACGCTAGTGGCTAAACCGTTGTGTCGATTTTCTCCAAAATTGATATTCCTCAACCGATTTGGCTGATGTCACGGCTCTTGAATTTGAAATTAGGGGGTACCGTAATTGGACCTATGAAACCCCTGTGACATTTCCCAAATAAAAAAATGTATTAATCGTTTTTTATTAAATTTTGTTGTCGGCTAGTGTGAAGGACTTTTTAAGAGAATGGTAAAAGTCTCCTGTTTGTTGAAAACCCTGAATTTTCGAAAATTGTAAAAGTTCAATTCCAAGCTCTTTATGATAGATAATAGTAGGCTGATCAGAATAGCAGGAGATTTAAGACCCTAAGTTAAGAAAGGAAGTCCAGGAAGACTAAAGATAAGATGAATCGAAAGCTGGGCATCGACATTTCCCGACTCAGCATGAAGGTGATGTGTGAAGAATAAGAGGTCCCACCTACAAGACAGAGATTTTTCCCTTAATGAAATCTGTTCCTTAACGATAGATTTTGAAATAAGGTCATGTACAAATTTTAGAAAATTTGAGTACTTTTTGCGTAATTTTGCATGAAAATACGGGCGAAAAAGTATGTGGTGTTTTAGCCCCAGTAGTTTGTACCTACGCACGTGCATACTCCCTTTTAAATAGACTGCCACTTCACGAGCTGGACAGAGAGAGGGGACATTGTAGTGCATTCAGGAGCTTTTTTTTCCTAGGGCTTTTATCCAGCCGACAGCCGGTTGCCCTTTACGTCCCGAAGGGACGTATACTCGACCATACACTAGACAAACACTTGCGGGCTCCTCTGATCTGGGGTCAGCAGAACGCGAGGCCCTCCGCGACAACACACACACACAAAGTCAAGGGACAAACAGCCATGCCCAAGGCGGGACTCGAACCCGCGACCCTTCGGACCGAAGCGCTGAGTCGGTACTCGCTCTTAGCCACCTCGGCCATCCAGGTCGGGGCATTCGGGAGCTTCAATACCAAAAAATTAAGTCGAAATAAAAGCTCCGGTTTGAATAACTAGTGTCTCCCTCTCTGTCCAGCTCGTGACCTTAATCGGAGTTATAGTTTAAATCGGAGTTATAGCATGCATGTTTTGTTGCGCTTTTGGAACTGTGGGCGTATGACCTTGTAATTTCCTCATCAAAATTCAGTATTTTTAGTGCTTTGCACACTTTGCACTCAACCTTGCGGACGTTATAGAAGAAGATAAATTGTCAGGAAACTGCTCTGCAGTAACGATGCAAAATGACCTAAGAAACATTTAATTGAGGTCTACGTACCATTGACCATCTAATTGAGGAAAAGGTCTGAGTTTTTTCACCAAAAAATGACTCACCCTGCCGAGAAGCAGACGCTAGGGGCAGGAGGGACCTGAAAGCCTATCAGAAAGGAGCCTCGCAAAGAGGTACAAAACACGGCGTTACACATTGCTTGGGAGAACTGAAGTTGAGGTAAAAGTTCTTGAAACATATATGCTGGAATGTAAGATGTTAAATTTGTATAAATACATTTTTACTGTGCAAGATTATTTGTATTTACCCATCGAATAACATCTTCACAAATACTCCAATAATATAGAGTAATATACTACACGGAAACTCAGCACAAACATTTTTTTCGTACCAAGAATAAAAAAATCCAAGTTTCATAATGTAACCCATGAATAGCAAGTTTTTAATGGTGACGATCTTTTCGTTGGAGGCTTGCTGTGGAATGACGTCTGCTGTGTTGAGCACTGACGCATTGAGTATGATGATAATTCAGGTTGGGGGCGCAGTTTGAGATAAGGCGGAAAATACAATCAAATATTGACACTTTTCAGTCAAAATCGAAACTGTTTCATGTGTTTTGGCTTTCTCCCGAGGTCCTGGGTACAAGAAGCGAAGCAATAGACGCCTCTCACACGGCCGGAGGCTCAAATGTTGCTTTCAATATCTGCGCGCATTGGAAGATTTTTTTAAAAAAAAATTGTTATTTAAGGTCGCATCAACATTTAGGTCATTGGCGACCACTATTACTGTTAACGGTATGGTAACTATGAGGATGAAACGATATGGTGATGATAAGGGGTGAAAGGACAAACACAAACACAACCATGCCCGAGGCGGGACTCGAACCCGCGACCCTTCGGTCCGAGATCACTACGACACTACTGCCTTAGCGATCTCGGCCACCGGGCCGACCATTGGAAGATTGTGATGTAGATGTTGACAGCAATAACTGTTTGTTATATTTTCTCGTTTTCAAAAATCCATATCTTGTGTCGGAATTAAATCAGCAACATTCATTGCTCGCAAAGTGTCGTCCGTTATAGAATCTGTTTACTAGATCGTCATAATTTAGCATTTATGAACACACATTTGTATGGGTGGTAAATCCAAGCAACAGAGAATACGTGCATTCGGGTTAAAAAGAGGAAATACACGGTGGCAACGGCAGCTGGAACATGTCAAGACAATTAATACAAGCGATGTTAGTGCAAGAGTACTGGATCAGTTATGGCCTGGCATCGAACCAAATTGAATAAAGCGGAGAAAGGAAGGGTTTTGGGACAAACTACCTGTCGCGCGGAAACGACTAACACAGTGGCGTGATTGTTAATTGAAACATGCTCCGCTACATGGGTTCAGGGTTTAAATAAGTTATGGAAGCAAACCGAAAAGCGAAGGAATTGGGTTGGCTTTGCCGCGACGGTGGAGGCGAGCAGCAGTACATGGGGAAGGAAGGGAGCGGGGCGGAGACACACACACACAGACACCAGTGTGGCGCCTGCGATATTGGGGCACCGACGGTGGCGGCGGCGGAAAGAAACGGGCGGATAGGGCAGGGGCAACGAAAGGGAGAGGAGGAGGCGGGAAGGAAAGAGGTATAGCAAAGCGGGGAGCCCTGATGGTAAGGGAGGGATGTGGCGGCGGGAATGGGAACGTCCACCCCACAGGGGATGGGGGCGGTGGGTGCAGGAGGCGAGGAGGGAAGACCCGTGCAGCGGTGGGGCAGGAGCGGCGGCGGAGTTGAGGCTGGGGGAGGAGTCCCGCTACGACAGCGGGGCGGGCGTGGCGGTGCAGGCGAGAGCAGGAGGCGGGGACACGGGCGGGGGTGGCGAGGATGGGAGTGGTCGGGGAGGTGCCCCGCTGCGCCGGCGGGGCAGGGGCGAGCAGGAGGCGGGGACACGGACACGGGCGCGGGTGGCGAGGAAGGAAGGGGCGGGAGGTGCGGCTGCGCCGGCGAGGTAGGTGGCGAAGGGCGGATGGGGGAGCACGAGGCGAGGAAGGTGGAGGAGCGCCGCGCCGGCGGGGCAGGGGGTGAGCAGGAGGCGGGGACATGGACACGGGCGCGGGTGGCGAGGAAGGAAGGGGGCGGGAGGTGGCGTCGCTGCGCCGGCGAGGTAGGTGGCGGGGCGGATGGGGAGCACGAGGCGAGTGAAGGTGGGGAGAAGGCCGGCGCCGGCGGGGCAGGGGCGGCGGAGTGGCGAGGAGGCGGGGACACGGGCGCGGGTGGCGAGGAAGGAAGGGGGCGGGGAGGTGCGCCGCTGCGCCGGCGAGGTAGGGGTGGCGAAGGGCGGATGGGAGAGCACGAGGCGAGGAAGGTGGCGGAGAAGTGCCCCGCTGCGCCGGCGGGGCTGGGGCGAACGGGAGGCGGGGACACGGGCGGGGGTGGCGAGGATGGGAGTGGTCGGGGAGGTGCCCCGCTGCGCCGGCGGGGCAGGGGCGGCGGAGTGGCGAGCAAGAGGCGGGGACACGGACGGGAGAGACGAGGAAGGAAGGGGGCGGGGAGGTGCCCCGCTGCGGCGCCGGCAGGGCAGGGGCGGTGGAGGGGCGAGCAGGAGGCGGGCAGACGTGTCGGCGGCGGTGACAAGGAAGGAAGGGGCGGGGCAGAGAGGGGGAGGGGAGGGGAGGGGAGGGAGCCCCGACGCGTCGTTCCGCGCCGTCGCCCAGCAGACGTGCCGCGCCGCTCGCGCCGCGCCGACAGGTGCGAGGGGCCGCCGAATTATGCATGAGGCGGGTGCGCTCTCAGACGGGCCCCGGGCGCGGCGAGACTTCATTCTGTGCGAGGAGGTCTTGTTGCTGCTGGAGAGGGAGCCGCGTGGAGGCCCGCGCTCCGAAGCGAATGCGCGGAGGCGGCTTCCGCGTGAATTATTCCGACGCGCTGCCTCGTGCGTTGGAGAGAGCGCCTTTGCATGCATATGGGAATTTGGCTCCTCGAGTTTTCATTGACTAAGCATTACTTTGATACATTTCGTATAGTATTGCCTATTTTACGAATTTTGACGACAATTGAAATGACTTCCTCTTTTTTTCGAGTGGTTGGGCAATATTTCATATAAATTTGGTCTTTTCTGATAATATCGAAATTTTTCCTTTCAGTGATGGATTGATCATTTCGACAATCTGGGAGTAACTGCTTGATGGATGTAAGAATACTTTTTTTTTTTTTTTTTTTTTTTTTGTACTTTTATAGAACACGCCACCACAATAATTTTCTGCTAGACTTGAAATAAACTCTGAGCGAATATTATAATTAGCGGAATAATGTAATTGAGTAGCAATGTAATATGAATGAGGATTTTGACGTTTATTTGAGAAACACGTGAAAGTTACTCGACCTGCACATTCAATTGTTGGATAAATACGTACATTTTATGAATAATAAATTACCCTAGTAATGTCAAGAGTAAAATGAATTTAAATCCGTGCATTCACAGAATTAATTCATAAATTAAATCAAATCTGCTTGAACCTTCCCTAAAGTAAACGACTTCAAGGGAACTTAAACAGATTTTCCGATTAAACCCATTACATACTCTTGCAGAGAGGCCTGTGTTTATTTTTCCAGGGTTTGTTCTCGTGGTGTTATCGCCAAAGTTTTTGTTTCCCTGCGTTCGCGCCACCGCGCTGCGGGTTATCTCCAAACGCGAGCATTTGCCACGAGAGGAGCAAACGCAATCGCAGCCTCACATCTGCTATCCCGCACTTGCCCCGAGCACTTTGCTTCGGCGACTCCCACACTTGGATTTATGCAGCGTGGCCGGGGAGGAAACGTCGAAAATATGATATGCTTAAAATTGTCTTATTTTTTTAATTTTATTTATTTTACGTCAAAACAGTTAATAACTGTGTGTGACGCTGTGGGGAAGTGAATTATGTGTTTGTTTTCTAAATTCTGTGATCCCTACACTAAGCCATATACTACGTGAATTTTGAAAACGGAAAAAAATTAGCGTTTTTGGAGGGATTGTTAAAAAAATCCAATGTAATAAAATCTATTTTCAAGGATAAATCAGCAATAAATTTGGGCTCTTATCCGTCATGTCTTTCGTCAAGAGATAATACTTCCTACCGAGACAACATGGAAACGATAATTTGAATAACTATATTTCCCACTGAGTTCTCGAAGACGTGCACAGATAATGAAGTTACATTTATGTCCAGAAGCAAAACAAGGGGCCATCACAACATTTGCTCAATGGATCAGAGAAACTGGACGAAAAATCTGATCGAGATGGGGTCTTAAGAGTTTGTCTAATAAACGAATAAACAAAATAAATTAATATATGTGTTCTGAAAGAAAAAATTACCCACAAATGAAAAAAAAAGTGTCGAATTGTGTAAAATAGGTGCTTTTTTATTTCTCGGTTAATTTTTTCCTTCCTTACAAATATATTAATTTCTTTTGTACTTAATAAACAATTTACATATTTCTAGAGTGTTTATATGCTACTGCAAAGCAAATTTTTCCCGAGAAAGCATTTTTTCAAATCAAATTTTGAGTGCTTATTGCGGCTCAGCCATTCAAAATATCTAAGTAGTCTATGAGACATAATATGCTTAAAATTGTCTTAAGAGTTTATTTTCCAATTTTCGACGTAACCTTCCCGCACAGCCTGTAAGAGTGAATTTTGACTTATAACCAGGTGGTCGCGGTTATTCAGTCGAGGGTTTCGTTACGACTTAATTTTTGGTGTTGAAGCTCCCGATTGGATAACTGCATCTCAGCTAATCTAAGGCCAGATGCCGGTCTATTTCAATTGGAGAATATAGTTTGATCCATACTCACTTTTTCCGTTGTCCTTAGCTAGCTGTGTACCTCAACCAAGCTGATGTCTGTTCGTCATCTGCATGTTCATGGCAGTATTCACCTCCTCTTTGACCGTCCTCACTTGCAAATTTGCAGAGGTGAAACTGCAGTCGCTTTTTGCGAGTTCTTCTTTCTCAGCATCCTTCAGTGACCGCAGTCATCTCTGCGGGAGTGTTAACATCTCATTTTTATATACTCTATGGTTGCTGTCGAAATCTTTTCAGTTCTGTTCTCTGTTATTTACGTCAAGATCATTAGACCGTTGCATCGACATCCGCTTACCATTACCGACTCCTTCTGGCACCACGTGTGTTGTCACTGCTTTTATCAACACGGATCGTCGTAGACTATTTCTGAATATATTCTTCCTTAGCTGAGTCGTCAACTTCCTTTTACTCATTTTGACGCTTAAAGATAACATTGCATCCATACACAAGATATCCTCCCTTGCAATTCGAAACTTCAACATTGCATCTATCACAATCCCTGTTGCACCATGTTATAATTGTGATTAGCCAATGAACACACTTTCCTTTGTCGTGGTCATTTTCGCTGTCGCATCACCGCCTTCGTTATTTCTATGATTGTATCTCTCGAAGCCTCATTTTCCTTTCAACCGTTGCCGTGGCCACCGCCCTAACCCTCAGCGACGTGGATTATCTCCCTTCTTGCGTCAGACTCCCCGCCGGTGCCGGCCGCCAGTCCCCTGCCCCTCCCCGCGCCGCTCACCCTCAGCGGGCGAGGTGGCTAAGTGCCTCTGACAGGGAGGTGCTAGGCTTGAGTCCCGGCGGCATCAGGACTTTCGACACTAGCTACATAGCCAAGTCGAATTAAGTCGCTGTCTGGAGGGGAATTCTAGCGGCCGACTGCTCTGTTCGGTAGTTTTCCGTGGTTTCTCCGATCAACACCAGGCGATTGCCGGAGCAGTACCCTAACAAACGGGCCACGGACCGCGCGCGATCTTTCCTTCCTCTTCCTTGTCCTGTCCTCTCCCCTTACACACACACACACACACACACACACACACACACACACACACACACACACACACTTACACTTACACTTACATGCGTTATACTACCACACATGTCGGGAGACCGGTCGGGAGCTTAGAGCTTGTACTGGCTGGGGCGGTGTCCCGCTGGTGGGAGATACTTGATTAGGGAAAACCCCGCTAGTTGACGCTGGGTCGGCGCCGGATGTCGCCATCCAGCCACATCCCTATGAAAAACAATCACACTACACTTACGGAACTAATGACCTCGGTTGTTGACGCGCCCTCGGTAGTTGACTACCATCCAACCAACCAATCAATCCTCACGCTCCCATCTCACATCGCCCCCCCTTGACCTTTCTCGTCCCCACGTCCTCACGTATCGGGCGCCGGGAGCCTTCCTGGAAGCGCCGCTGCCCGCCGCCTCTTGCTCCTCCGCAGCCCCCGGTGGCGCGCTGGCGGCTCAAGCGATTGATCAGCGCGGGATGGGGCTGGAGGGGGCGGGGCCCCTTTCACGCTTTGAGAGCGCGGGAGCCCCGGCGCGGCCGGCGCGTGTGGGAGCCTGAAAGGCGCATATGCTGCGCGGAGGCACCGGCGCCAGACGCCCGATGGATAGCGCCCGCCGGCAGGGCACAGCCTTTACCCTTATCGCGCCGTACGCGGATATCGCGAGCTTTCATCGCGTCGCTTTGGCGTCCTCGCAGCAGCTGCGGGTTTCCTTTTGGGCGCGTGTGCGATCCCTCAATGGGAAAGGTGGTGCGCAATTACGGGCAATTGGCAAACCCTCGGATTCAATTGCTGTCGACTTTGATGTTATCAGAGCAGTACTCTGGTGTCTTTTGAAGTACGTTTCTGTCTTTGACCGTTCTGTATGTGACGGGTGATAACATTCACCTTTTCCTCCTCCCGGAAAGAAGATGGTACTCTTGGGGCTGGAGTGTGTAATATGATCCACTCGCAGATTGTCCGGTTCGAAACTTTTTTAGGGCGCTTTTCAACATGTTGGTCATTTAGCGACCACTGTGATTTTTAAACTGTAGGGAGAACACGTAAGGACAATATAAATACATGCACTCACACATCGAAGTCCGAGGCGGGGTTCGAACCTGCGACCCTTCCAGCCGAGGCAGTTACGGCCCTTCAGCCTTAACGACCTCGACTTTCGAAACTTAGTTCATATTAGGGAGGCAGATGTCTTGCAGGTTGAAGATTCAGGGCTGCATATTACGCCTAGTAACTTTTGATCATTGTTTACCAATTCATAACCTCAAAGTGGGAAATATAATACCTTGCGATGGACTCCTTCCACGGCAAGTTATTACTCGCATATTTCGGCTGGTCCATCTAACATCAAAAGATTCATAAAAGACCCTTGCCAAAAATCAGGGTAAATAATAATAATAATAATAATAATAATAATAATAATAAATAATTCAATGACACCCAAGGGGCTCATGAAACTTCAGTCTACCCCACCCCAGAAGCCAATGATAGTTTTAAAAAATTAACTTGTAGTAATACTATTTGTTCTATAATAACGAAAAACACCAATGTGACAATAAATTCGTGGTAACAAATAAAAAATACGTTTTGTATTCAGCCCTTTGAAGAAAACAACCTCGACAAGTTCCGAAACGCAAAGCAGTTTGCGAATAAAAAACAAAACCACCCGTAGTGCATTGAGCGAGGATCGTAGAGATCTTGGGAGACGTTGGCGCGCTCGGTTTCGGTTTCGATTCACGCGGCTCTTTCCATTCTAAGGGCGCCCCGCCCCGCCCCGCCCCCTCGCAGGCGCCTTTTGAAAACGCGCGTGATACGACGCGCCGCCCGGGTGCGCTGGTCGTACCTCGTTTCCGCTTTTGCTTCGAACGGCGACGCGGACGGGGTGGAAAACGGCGGACGGCTCCGCGTTAACCCTCAGTGGGAGGGGAGGCTTTTGAGAGAGGGCCGCGGAGGCGGCGGGGGAAGCCGATGCTGTTAACAGACGCCCTTTGGTGTGAAAGGGAGACTGGAGAGCGCGGTTAGAGTATAGTCCTGATACTTAATTGGATTTTGCCTCGAAAGTCGTGTCTGAAAATAACAGGTCTTGTTTTAATTCATGCTTGACGTGACTGGACCATTTCTTTTGAACATATGGTTCAAGTTTGCTTTATCGCGATGCGTTTCCGTGACAATGGTTAATAAGATAAATGTGTTTTAACCCTTCTATGCAACGCACAGCTGCTGAAATTTAATTTAGAACAACAAATTTTCAACTCTGTTTTTCTAAAAATACACTTTTAAATTTAATTACATAGAATGCGAATATTTTTTAAAAATTGTTTTTTGTTACAGAACTTAACTCTGTAAACATTACATGGACATGCAGATTTGCTGAAATTTTCCTTTGGGAAATATTAGAAAAACAAGGATGAAAACGATGGCTGCCATTCTGGTGTTTACACTTTTAAATCAACCCTAAATCATTTGAAACCGTCGATTCACGCTAACGTGATTTCAGGTCGTTCGTGTCTATTTTGTTGGTCATAATATTAATCAATGCAATGTGTGAAAATCATCTGAGTGCAAATAGCTTATTGGGCTTGTTACACCCAACTCGTGCAGTGGTGAATTCTCCGATACTCCGCGTATATCGCCGGATACCTAGTAATCCGAAATGTACAAGAAATATTTCATAAGTTTGGTAATCCTCTAAACAGTTATTGAGATTTTGAAAGCTTTAAAACAGATGCGAAAAAATAACGAAATAAAAACACGATGTTCTTTATTGTTAATTTAATTTTTACAATAGATAATGTTTACATATTACTAAGAAGCTGGTTATCAAATAATAACATATGGTGTACTGTAATTCAACTTTTACGTACTGTAATTCAAAATAGATAGGAAAATGTTTATTAGTCTATAATTAAAACATCGATGTTTTCATCGACATCGAAAACCCTTTAGCAATGTATCGAAACATCGATGTATCGATGTTTTGGTAAATTTGCCCTCCCTCCCGCTGCCTCGGGTCTGTTGTCGCTGGCTACCTGCTCCGGGCCACGGCCCGCGCCACCGGTCATTCCCTCGCGCTGCTGCCAGGAGACCTTGGAGCGCCCGTAAAGATCTGGAATTGTCTTCTCCGCCTTCTCATTGGAGGAGTTGCGGCAGGCGCGGGTATAAAAGAATGGAATTTATATTTTTCTTTGCTGAACAGAAAGCAAGTTCTGCGGTTTAGAATGGGCACAAAAGAATGTGGAGCACGGAACGTCGGTCTGGAATGGTCGACCTAACAAGAATACAAACTTCATCAGAGAAGTTGAAAATTAGGTTGTAAATTATTTGAATGGATAATGTTTCGCTTTGATCGAATGTAAGAAGTGTTTTGGAAATGATTATCTCATTCCCCTCTTATTGTTAGATGTATTCGTACATAAATGTTTGACAGAAATATTACTGTTAAGAATGAATTATAATTTTGATGGCAATATTTCATTTGCAAACCACTTTCTGTTGATAGGGAAATAACTGATGTTGATGCAGTCGACTCCGGTTATAGTGAACTTGGATATAGTGAACCCTCGGTTATAGTGAACTTAAGTCACTTGTTCCGTTTCGCTCACACTTCAAATAAGCATAAGAAACCTCGGCTATAGTGAACCTGAACCTCGGCTACAATGAACCTGGGAAATATGTTTGGAAATTAATTCCCACCTGGAAAAGAATATATCGCCTCAGTGCCACAAATTCCAACACTAGGCAGCTTGAATTCCAACAGTGCAAGAGGCATTGAGGGGTGTCAAGACTGCATTACTATACTTGGACACAATTAATTTAGAATCAGTTTTGGAGAGAACACGATAACAATATCTGTTCACGTCTTTTGGTCGTCAATTCTTTTTAGGAAAATTCGGAAATATTACAGTATGCATGATTAAAATAAACCTCCCAAATCATATTTTATTTTTCGCTAGAGAAAAGATCAGATACAGGAGTTTTGTTGCATTTTTTTCATTTTCGCTTTCGTCGCCGCGAGGGAAGTCCGTTTCCAGAAACTGAAATCCTATTTTTCTTTTGCGTGTCACACGGTTTTGTTTTATTACGCATAAACGGCGAATGTGCGACGCATGTGGTGACATTGTGCGTACTTTTAGGGTGCCATTAATGCCGGCGGACGCGTGATATGAACGCCACCGGTTGGCTGCTGGGCGCGTGTGCTCCGCTGGCGAGAGCTCTCTCCGGGGAGGGCGCGGGCGCGGGCGCAGCTGCGGGGCGCAACTCCACATCCGCTCATTGTTCGCATTCCTCAGCGCACGATGACAGCGGCCTTTTCCTGTTCCGCCCCTTTCTTCGTGCTTCGCTTCCGTGGGGTCTTTGATACATCTCGCCCCCGCTTCCTTCGCGGAGGGGTTCTGCGAGGACCACCAGACGGCGCTGCCATCGACCCGCGCGGCAGGCGCCTCGGCCATGTCCGTCCGCCCGGTGGGCCTCTAAGGACAGCTCTGATTAATAACCTTTCAATTGGTTATTTACGCATACCGTGCGCGTTTTAAGGGAGTCTGCGTCTAGGCAAAATTTCTATTCACTTACCTATATTCGGTCATCAGAGTAGTTTTTATATCAGTGACAATAAGTTTGTGCAAACGTAGTATATTCTATACTTTTCTCTTATGTAAAGCATCTACACTATACTTCGATTTATTTACAGCTGCACTTGACGTATATCAGTTGTTATGGTGTCATCCAATCGGGAGCTTACACGTCCCTACAGTGACGTCATTATGGGTTTCAACCATCCGATTGGATGACATCATAATAACTAGTGCAGCTCTAAATAAATTAGAGTATATTGATAGTTTAATTGCAGTATTGTATACTATTAATAATGTTTTGTTAATACGATAATGGAGAGGTTGATACCATTGATATAACAATGAGGTAATTCAACTGTTTTTTCTAGGTATCTAGTAATTTAATATCCAAAGTACTTTTCGAGTGCTTAGTATTCATCGGAGCTGACTAGCAGACTCCGGGAGGAAAATAGATGTGTTGTAGAACATAAGATTAGAAAAGAAATATTAAATTATTTATTAATTTTTTCGACCGCATTAATACCAGTTTATTAGTTCATTGCATCTGATTTAATACAAAGAAGGATATTCTTTCATTCACACCCCAGGGAACATTGCATGATTTTGTATATAAATAGCCGATATGCCCATAACTGGTCTTGATGCCTCTGCTTCCATTTTCATCTGAGTTTCCACTCTCTTTGTTTTTGGTTTCGTTTCCGCGTTCACACTTTGATGTTATTGCACATCACAGGCACTTCTTGTTCCTTTCTCTTTTTTTCTATTGCTTTATTCGTATCTTGAAGCGCGGCTGCGGTCTTCCCCGCGTGCTTCTTGCGTATGCTGAGACCGTCCGTCACCCTCTCCCCGGAGCCGAGGCCTCCGGGCGCGAGGCGAGGGTGGGAGAGGGAGCGGCAGCCGCGGGGGCACGACGTCGGCAGTGGGGGAGGGCGGGGCGGGAGCGGTTCTTGCGGTGGCACAGGGATGAAAGTGGGTGGCGGCGGCGGAGGCAGCGGGGATGGCGAGAGGGGCCACGAGCGCGAGAAGCTTGCGGGGGTGGGGAGGCAGCGGGGAAGACGTGAGCGGTACTTGCGGAGGCACGGGGATCAAAGTGGGGGTGGTGAAAGAATGCGGGAGCGGCTGCCGTGGTGACAAGGGAGGTGGGAAGGGCAAAGGGACTACGGGGGAAGCAGCAGGAGGCGGCGGGAGCGATTCTTGGCGTTGCACGGGGATGTAAGTGGGAGTCAACGGGGGTGGTGGAGAAAGCGGGAGCGGCCGTCGCGGTGGCGGGGATGTCGAAAAGGGAGAGGAGATTGACGGCGGCCGGGGAGGCAGCAGGGGCGGCTAAAGGGGCGAGGGTGGCAGCGGGGAGGGCGTGTGCGGCTGGGGCGGTGGCTCGGAAGCAGGGGCGGGTAGAGCTGCGGGGATGTCGAAAAGGGAGAAGGCGATCGGCGGCGGCCGGGGAGGCACGAGAGAGGGAGGCAGCAGGGGCGGCTAAAGGGGCGAGGGTGGCAGCGGGGAGGGCGGGTGCGGCTGGGGCGGTGGCTCGGAAGCAGGGGCGGGTAGAGCTGCGGGGATGTCGAAAAGGGAGGAGGCGATGGGCGGAGAGGCAGCGAGGGAGCGGCTGCCGCGGTGCCACGAGGGCGGGGGCGGCGAGGGATTTTGGGCTTACGCTCCCTTTGCCGCCGCGGGGCGTGCGTTGATGGGGTTGGCCGGGCGAGGGGCGTGGGCGTGGGCGCGGCACGTGCCGCGTGGCGCCAGCCGGCGCTCGCACGCTGCCTCGTGGCGCTGCCAACTTCACTTCGGAAGCTTGCGAACGAACAAACATTCGATGCCTCTGCCACACGAACACGTCATGGCAAGTTGTCAATGAACCTATTCTGTATGAATCTTAATCACTGTATCGTGAGAGATACTATTAGTATCAGAAATTTGTTTTTAATTTTTTTTGTGTGTTATTGTTTTTTAAGAGACCCTTTCACTAAAGCTGATTTGACAACACTATTGCCTCCATTTACCTGCAATAAATTACATACTTTTCTTCCTTTCTCTTTCTCGACAATTTTTATAGCGTATTCATTGTATGAATGTAATCCAGATGTGATTATTGTTCGTTTCATTGAATCATTCACGCCGCTAAGTCAAATAACGCCAACAGTTGAATGAAGATCTCGACCCCACAGTTATAATACAGTATGTTACATTCTCTCCTTCAAATCGCAAATTGTTGGGTACTTAAATTCTCGAAATACTGTCATGGCACATGAATATCGAAAAATGTAACAGATCATTAATACCATCGAAAATACTACATTCCGACAGAAGTTTTGTGCAAAGGAGCAGTGGCAGGACGAAAACAGCTTACTTTGTAGCCATGAATATATATATATATATATATATATATATATATATATATATATATATATATATATATATATATATCTCCGGACATACTACGTATATATGATATAAATTGCTTTTAATGCAAGAAATGTAGAAATAATCTATTAATTTACTTAATAATTTGCCTCTTGCACCGATGGAATTAGTATTGAAAACTGTTACAGAAATTCCTCCTTTCTAAGGATTGATATGGAATTTCTTAAAATAAAGGAACATTAAAGCAGTAGATATGTATTCCGTTTTTAAACGCGCATTATTTTTTCAATTTACATTTTCTCTTAACTTCAAAGCTCGCATTCATTTCTTTCACGGGCTTGGTGAAGAAAATGCCTCTACACACACTGGTATTAATTATGCATGAAAGATTTCTATTACCGTTGTGTTACGCTGAGTTGTTCCGAGAAAGAAGTGATTCACTGAGACCTTAGCCACTCCCGCATTCTCGCTCCAGTTGGTATGTTTTACGCTCCTCTCTGAAAGATCCACCGAGCGCACTTTTTCTCCGCGCCGACTTTGTGCGCGTCGCAAGCGGCGTGTGTTTGCCGGCGAAGTGACGCTCTTCAAAGCGGAGTCCTTAGAATTGTGTTATTTGTGCGCAGGTACAAGGACGGGCGACCGTATCCGTGGCCCGGCTCGTTCATCCTGTACCCGGAGTCTGCCAACCAAACGGTGTACTCGCCCGCAGCGCAGGCCGCCGACGCCGGGAACTATTCGTGCCTGGTGCGCAACGACACAGCCGAGACCTGGCACCACACCAGCCTCACGCTCGTCGGAGGTGAGTATTGGGGATGTGACATCGATGTTGATGTTTTCAAAACATCGATGTTTTTGTAGAAGCATTGATGTTGTAAACATCGGTGTTTTTGTAGAAACATGGGTGTTGTAAGCATCGATGTTTTTGTGGAAACATTGATGGTGTAAGCATCGATGTTTTTGTGGAAACATTGAAGGTTTATGAATTGATATTTTGTACAAACATTGATGTTTTAAACATTGTTGTTTTGTAGAAATATTGATGTTTTAAACGTAGATGTTGTGGGTGAAACATTAATGTTTTAAGAATCGATGTTTTTGTAGAAACATAGATGTTTTAAACATCGATTTATTGACGGCGATGTTTTTTAACATCGATTTTTTTGGTCGGAATGAACAACTCTCATGATCACAATACTGTGAAAGTTAAAAAGTTAAATAAAAACTGATGGTAAACATTGCTACTTCATGTGTTGGAACCAAAGGAATGCTCTTCATGATACCTTCATTGACCAAACTCCCTCGCCCGAGATGACCTCCATGCCCTTGTATAGTTGGGAGCTGACTTGATTGCGAGGCTAAGGAATGCACTCGGTGTTCTTTGAACCTGCCATCATCCCCGCCTAGTCCGCAGTTATTAACAGTCCCAAGTGAAATGCTCCAAGTGTCCATAAGGAAAAATTAAAACGCCTAACGAGAATAAGTAAAACAAGTAATGGAAAAACACCCCGCTCCCCGCACGCAAACAAGTCAGCTCCCGACTATATTTCCTCTTTCCTCACATTCATTTCGCACTTCGAGAAGTAGCCAAAAAATGCGCTATAGGCGTAGTGTCTCTCCCTTCTTCTCGTATCCTTATTCGACGAATTAATAAACATGAACACTCTCAAATTAAATTTTGTTGCAACCGAATTTTATTTCAGGAGTTACTAAACCATCTTAAAAACATCGATGTTGAATAACATCTATGGTTTTTAGTAGATGTTTTAACAGCAATGTTTTTATTCTGAACATCGATGTTCGCTAAAATATGGACTGAAACTGAAAATAAAATTAAATAGACAGAAATTGAAGGGCTTTTTACAATTACCAAACTAGTCCAAATTGAAGATTTTTCAGGGGGCGCAAAATACTTCATACCACACACGTGCATAGTTATGTATTAATTATTTTCCCCCACCTTATGTTTTTCAATGTGTTTGGCACTTGCTGAAACGAATTGTCCCAGCAGATACCGTCAGTTGTACGGAATAACTTGATGCTATCTCTGAAAATATGGAATTTTGGACTCAATTGGTTCTTGTAAAAAACCCTTCAATTAGTCGTGGATTGTGGACGTTCCTGATGCCTTCTCGTCTGTTTTTCTTTTCAAGTTTTTCGATACTGAAACGGATAGTTCAGAGTTTAAGCTAAGTAATTTGAAGTGGTTGGCAAATTAATGCTCATTATTCTTTCTTTTCTTCGTTTTCTAATTGCCTCCTTCGTGTTTTACGGCGAAAGTGGATTCTGTAATATGTTGCGCTCGACCTCTTTCTCTGTTTGTTTTAGCGATTAATATATAATGATATAATAATGAATTGATATTGCGTTCAATCTCATTTCACAGGTTAATAGTCTGCAGATCATACTGACCTCTGAAGTAAGACTTTTTTTTACAATAGTTTACATTGTTTTCGTGACATTCATTGCTCTTGATCAACCAATTCCACGACTATTCATTGAGCAAAATTTGAATTATGTCCGAATTTTACTTCCAGAAAACAAAATGCTACTTTCATACTAAACGTCACTTCCATTCTGGTTGAATGTTGGGTGTGGGCACGGTCGGTCGCATAGGATATCTCGAACATAAGATGATAAAACTTTCAAGGGTACTTTTGAAACTGATGTTAAATTTGTACTAATTTGTTTACTACAGAAATCATCTCAAGTTTGATTTTACATATTTAAAATAATGGGCATCACTTTAGCTGTTCTTTTAAGTTTCTTTTTTCGTCTCTCTGCCTTAAGTACTTTTATCTACATGGGATTTTAATATATGAAAATATTATCTAAAGGGTCGTTACCACGTAGCGTGAAACTAAAGAGACGATATGCGGGTTCATTCACATAGTTTCACAATTTTTAGTTTTTGGAAAAACAATTGTGGGACATTTTACAAAGTTTACTTTGTTGAAACGTCTTTCCTCTGAACATTTCCAGACAAGTCTGTTATCAGGTTACAACTCAATTTTTATTGCATTTACTAGTGTCATGACGATTGAACGATTCTTTTGATGATGCGTGGCATTCCAATATAAACTTCTCTCGCGGAGACATACTTGAATTGTTTTTTAACATAGCTTTAGAGAGCTATTCGCTTCATTCACCTATTGATATCGTGATTTTTAAAACTTACTTCGTCGCCAGCAAGTTTTTCCAGGAACTCACGTGACTATTTTAGATCTTTCTACTTTGTCAGGTTACGATTCCTTAGAATGCATTGACTACGAATTAAACGAGAAGATCGCGTGTGCATCCAGTTATGTACTTCCCGTCGTTAGTATTGTGCTCCAAGAAATGGCAGAGGGGGGTGGGAGTAATTTACGTTTATAACGCGGGTCTGAAAATAAATCGGAGAGTAATTCATCGAATACTGTGTCGAGCAATTTGTTGAGAGAGACGAGAGCAAAATTAGATATTTTTATGTCCTTGGAGTTAAATGCCATCACTTTGAAAACCATATTTTTTTCATTTTTTGGTTCCATCAGTCGTATTTCATAGAATACGAACATGACATTCCATAGATTGTGGTCACTATGTAATATCCGGACTCTTGAAATTTGTTTTAGTGGCTGCACCCCAACAGAGGCCGTATTGTTGACCATTTTTGACTTTCGTATCACAATGGCGCCCATTGCTCCCATTAATTTTTAGACCCCCAAATTCGAGGAGAGGAACCGACGAATACATTCATTTATTTACTATTTGCGTCATTTTCTGACTGAATGAATATGAAATTTAATTAGGACGGAAACTACAGCATTCTAGCAGCCCTCAGCTCTGGTAGTTCGTGTCTGCAGTTTCTCCGGTCAGTGCCAGGCGAATGCTGGAACTGTATGTTAACGGGCCAAGGACCAAGCGCACTTTCCGCCCGTATCCTTGTCTCCTGCTCTCCACTTGCACGCGCGTGCGCGTGCGTACACATACACACACGCACACACATTTACAGCATTACACCATCGCACAACTCGGGAGATCATTCGGGAATTTAGAGCCTGCCCCAGCTGGGGCGGTGGCCCGCTATCGGGGATTCGTAGATGTGGAAAACGCAAGCCGACATCGGGTCGGCGCCAGCGTTCACTTTCTAGAGAGGGAAGAACACTGCCATCTCCCGAGATATTTCATGCCCTTATCGTCTCCTATATTATTTCAGTTGTGTACATACCTTTTGCGGTTCTCACACGCAACCGAACTTTATAAATAAGGTCTCTAAAGAAAGGGATTTTCACGGAGACGTGACGTCTTGCATTTTGTCTTTAAAATTATGAAGGGTTTGTTTAAAAAACGCATCTAAATATTCATGTCTAATTCAACCCGCAACTGTCTGCCATAGTTTTGA
>BLKR01006120.1:0-64498 GCA_011170035.1 Teleogryllus occipitalis
TTTTGGAATCTAATTGATGCCTGTGATCCTGATATAGTGATAGGGACTGAGTCGTGGCTAACTCAGGAAATCGGATCTCCGGAAATTTTTCATTCTGATTACAAGATCTTTAGGAGGGAGAGAAATAGTAGAGGTGGCGGCGTCTTTATTTGCGTCAAAACAGACATCAAATATTAGATTAGATTGGGTTAGTACAGAGTTTGAAATGATGGGAATAGAAATTACTACTTCGGGAACCTTATTAGAAATTATTGCATGCTATAGACCTCCGGGTGACGGCTAAGAAAAATTGGAAGATATCATACAGAGAACAGGAAATGAAAATGGTCATCCTATTGTTATCCGAAGAGACTTAAATATTCCTAGCGAAACTGGGAGGGAGCTGTGAGCGAGTGGAAAGTCCAAACACTTGTTAACAGACTAGGTCAGGATAGGGGGTAAGGAACGCGTGGCTCAGGTAGTAAGGAACGCGATGCGGCAGGACGCGATTTTGGATGTTTACCTAATTAGGCCGAAAGAACTTTTCATATCTTGTGAAGTTATTGAGGAAATTAGTGATCAAAAAGCCGTTCTTCTTGGCTTAGACGAAAATATTTCAAGGAAAAGTATTACTACAGGAACGAAAGTGCCTCAATTCAAGAAAGCAAATGTAGAAGGACTTCATGACTTTCTTAGAGAACAATACAACAGCTTTCTGAGAACAGAAGGAGGTATGGAAGAAATATGGTGCACGTTTAAAGATAGTATAGACAAAGCTTTGCAAAAGTTCGTACCATGCAAAATTCTGAAAAATAATCCGGATCCAGAATATTACAATTCAAAAATTAGGCGAATAAAGATGATAACGAGAAATGCATTTAAAAACAGAAAACGCAGTA
This sequence comes from Teleogryllus occipitalis, assembly GCA_011170035.1. Taxonomy (NCBI): domain Eukaryota; kingdom Metazoa; phylum Arthropoda; class Insecta; order Orthoptera; family Gryllidae; genus Teleogryllus; species Teleogryllus occipitalis. The sequence continues at coordinate 879 of BLKR01006120.1, forward strand.
CCAAGCATATGAATATTTTTCGAAATTGTTCAAAAGAATTAGAGCGAGAAAAGAAAATTGCTCATGAGGCGTATTTAAAGAATATTCTAGACGAAAAGGGAAATAACTGGACAGGATTTTACAAATATTTTCGTAGAAGAAAGGGAAACAAAGAGGATATCCCAGTTGTTCGTGAACATGGAAACACACTCATCACAGACGATCGGGCAAAAGCTAACGCATTTAATAAGTATTTCAGTTCGGTTTTCAAAAGCAATACGAACCATCCACTAATTCAAAGTTTTTCGGTTACAAATCAGTTTAATATTGAAGTGAACGTTCTACGAAATAAAGTAAAATCTCTGAAAAATGGTAAGTCAAGGGGTCCAGACGACATTTCTACGGATATAATTAAACTAGGAGGAAAGGCAATATTACCTAGGTCAGAACATAGCGGGAGCCATGGCGCTCCTGTACAACACAGCCGATATGGAAATCACCTACGAGCAACTCGGGGATCAACACATCCTCGCAGATTCATCAGGCAGCTCCTTCAATCACATCAATGGAACCACCCAGAATCTGCAGGCAACAAACCTCGAACATGGAAACGGTACTCCAGCCGCCGACCCAACACAAGGCTCCAGTAAGGTCAGTCATACCAACGCGGCCAGCGGCCTGCCTCGCGGCCAAGCAAGCCACGACCCCGCCAACATCAACGGCAGTGATAAGACCAGTAACAGTGTAAAAAGAGGTCACGGTGACAGTACCCCCCTAGGCGGCCCATCAAAAAAACAACCCAGCAGCAGTGAATATAATGCGCCTATTAGCAATAGATATGCTCCTCTTGAAGAAAATAGTGACCGTGACAAAAGATTCAACTACCTGGACGACGAAGAAACACACGAAGTCGAGAACATAAAAATTCCCCCATATTTGTGAAAGACATTCCGAACATTAATCACTTCAACAAAGAGAGAAAAGAGACACTAATCATAGTCTTGCAGCGAATTATAGACCAATAAGTCTCCTGCCAACTATTTCAAAAATATTTGAAAAACTAATTTTAAAAAGACTCAATAATCATCTAACAAAGTCAGAAGCTATCCCAAATCATCAATTTGGTTTCAGAAACCATATCTCAACTGCACACCAATTACTCAGGATAACTGAATATATTCACACTAGCTTTCAAGAAAAGAAACACACAATAGCAATACTCTTAGACGTATCTCAAGCTTTTGACAGAGTCTGGCACCCCGGATTAATCTACAAACTCAAAATTATAGGAACACCTAAATACCTACTAAACATTATCACACAATTTATATCAGACAGATCTTTCACAGTAACCATAAACAATCATAGCTCCAACCCACGCACAATAGAAGCAGGACTTCCACAAGGCTCACCACTATCCCCAACGCTATTTAATCTTTACACAGCAGATATCCCCATCACACGTTACACGCAACTTGCACAGTTCGCCGACGATACGGCAATATTCATATCAAGTCGCACGTTGTCATATAGCAGGACAAAAATTCAACAACATTTAAACAAAATAGATGAATGGGCAACAAAATGGAAAATCAAACTAAACCCGAACAAATCAAAATCAAAATTTTTTTCATTAAGACCATTCTCTGCTCCCCACCCATTACTATTAAACAATAGCATAAAACTGGACACCATTGAATCAACCTATCAAATACTTAGGACTAAACCTCGATACAAAACTCAACTGAAAAAACCACATCAACATTAAAATACAACAGGCCAAACTGAGATTAATCCAACTCAAACCATTACTGAATAAAAACTCCAAACTTTCATTAACAAATGCAATAACACTATACAAAACCATCATAAGACCCATAATGCTATACGCATGTCCCATATGGACAAATGCCGCACCATCCAACGTTAAAAAATACAAATAATACAGAACAGATTCCTCAGAACAATCACCAACGCCCCATGGTTCATTTCAAATCAACAACTTCACAGAGAATTAAACATGAACCCAATCACCTATCAAATAGCACGCATATCCAATAATTTCTACTCCAACATAAACTCAATAGACCAACTAAAACAATACAATCTAGCCTCAAAGAACAACACACAGACCAGAATAAACAATAGATTGTGACCGTCCGTTTTCTTAGACTTCGAAAACGTGTCACATGCGACCTAAGAGAGCGAGGGAAAGGAGTATTTTGAACGCGCGCCAACGCGGATGAATATTAGGAATGCTAACTGGAAATTAGATCAAGAGAGATCGCCACAATAGACCGAGGGCGAGACCGGTAGTCAGATGAAAGAAAAAGTTCTTTCTGAGGTTAGCAGCTGAACTGGGCAGACGTATTGAAAACGGCACGCCAGGAATTGATATTGCAGCGGACTTCAGATTTGCAACTTTGAGAAAAACTCTTCAGGAAGATAAGAAGAGGTAAATATTCTATTATAAAGTGATTTAAACGTAATCTTAGAAGAAAGATAATAAGAGACGTTATGAATTTATAATAGGAGAATTAGGGAGAGGAGTTTTGAATAGATGGCAGTAATTAATAGTTGCATTCATTTCTCTTTCCAGTTTATATATATATATATATATATATATATATATATATATATATATATATATATATATATGTGCTCTCTTAAAGTTTGTGCTCGTATAAAAGAGGGTTATCTCTGGATCCATTTCAACTCTGAATATCCAGTTGGTCATTAATCATAATTGGAAATTAAGAAAATTCATATGAGAGTACGCAAGAATATAAACCTTGAACGAGACGAAGAACGCGTTTCTGGTGGGCAACTGCGTTCTCAACCCGAGGCTCCGACGCTTCAAGGCCGAAACAGCTCCGAGGGAAGGTGTAGAAGAAAGCACAGCTGACTTCCCGACGCGGCCGAGAAGAGAATAAAGTAAGGTCGTACTAAATGAACTGTTTTTGTAGGGATAGGAGTAATTCATTTTAATCAGAAAGCTTATTCTGAATCCGTTACGTAGAAAGAAAGGGAGGGTAACATATTTGCCATGCTTAAAAGATAAAGAAAGTAAAAGTACATTTGTTTCCGACTTCTAATACGTGAGAACAGAATCAATCTTTTCTTTTAAAAGGATTCGAAGATCTGATATTGTAATTTAGTGATTAAGAGTCTGTGTAAGAGACGAATTATAATAGTAATCATTCTCTGGATTTTAGACAGAGAGAGAGAGAGAGAGAGAGTGTTTCATTTTTTGTGAAAGCAATGTTAAGTCAGAAGTACTAGTTTTGATTTTCAATGTGTTTTTCTTTCATTTTTGTATAAAGTAATATTTTAACGATTCTCAGAATTTCTGAAAGTGTGTGTGTGTTAAAAAATTGGGTTGTAAAGAAGAGTAAGAAATTGTGTATCGAGTTTTTAGTGTGTGTGTGGGTTTTTCTTACAGACAGTCAAGAGTATTCTGTATTTGATTTTTCTGTGTGCCATTTTATGTATCTGTCACAGCAGCAAATATTTCTAGAATATACTGAATTAAGTGAAAAGTGATTCTAACTCGAGTTGTGTGTAATTTTGCATCCAATCCAAAACGATCTTCACGACCCTGCCCCCCCCCCCCATTCTTCTTTTTTTTATTTATTGTGTCCACACTGGGACGTCTTACTGAGCTAGCTGACCATCTGGCGAATTGTGTTCGCCCCCCCCCCCCCAAGACGTCTCAGGTCGGGTGCTGGCCTTACGGCTTGTAACCGGACGTGGGTCGCAAGATATCCGTTCGATTCATTCCTAAAAATATTATCAAGCCATTGTGAACAGTAGTTACTCTCATGAGGAATCTACCCTCATGTAGTAGCAATATTAGAACTAGGTTATGCATAGTTTAAGTTCGTAGTAAATCATTATTACGTATGAAAGAGTGCAATTCTGATCTATGTACAACCCAACAAGCCATAAATGAAAAAACTACACTTCGGTATGTTTATAACATTGGGAGCAAAGTTCATCTACTTCGATCCTACTACACCTCCCCGGCTATATTTAGTGAAAAGAACTTTAAAGTGACTGTGTTCTCTATTGGTTTTATGTGGTTGAGTTTTGGGTTTACTGTATCTAAAAACCGGTCGAAAATAAAGCATAATACTAAAATGTGGTACGGAAGGGAGGTAATCAGACCTGTAATTAAAACCGCCAGGAACAACGAAAAAACGAATATATGATAAATACGTTCACCTTCGTTCAATTTTCGTTAGTGGAATAAAAAAATTCTCTAAAACGTTCAACGTAAATTAAATTATTACACCCGTAGGAAGTAACTAACATTACGTTATAGTAGGAAAATAGCTTAATGAACTGATGCTATTTTAACGAATATTCAGTACCACCACACAGAGACAGCTCTATATATCAACTGAGAAACGAATGATATCTTGTAACCGTATAGCACAAAATTACGAAGCGTTCAAATGTTACATTGCACTCTGTATTAAACCATTACATTTTAAAAGTGTATAAATAGGAGGACTTTAAATCCACCCGAGGCAACTCCTATCTGTCCAAGGGAACTTTGTAAATCTCCCGTCGCGGGAACATGTGCATGGACTGGGAGATAAGCTCTACCTGTCACCAAGAACGTTTTTCTAGCTCATGAAGAACAACAACGTGCGTACGTTGCTTTACTGCACAATATTTCACAAATGTTATTTCTGTCTCTCAATGGTATGGCCATATAGATAATACTAGTGGTAATGCATACTGGGTTTAAAAAGTGAGATATTATCCAGAAATATTTTCAGTTACAGAAAAGACGAGAGTATTTCTTGAAAGCCGAACTATCGAATACAATTAATTCCTTTTATGGACATTTCCACTGATTCACGAGAAGTTGATGGAAAGAGAAATATGGAACGAACATATTTCAGGTAATTTACTACTCCAATTTTTCTACAAATATCGGTTCGGATCGATACTACAAGCATCGGCGTTCTTGGATACGTCGATGTGAAGTAGAGGAAACATATTCGCTGTCTTTACTAAGAGCACTAATATTTTATGCAACGGTGTGAAGTCTGATTATCTCTATGTGCAGTGAGTAAGTTGTTAAGTCAAATTTCCCTTCTTTACAGGGCACTACTTTTACTCCTTGCACAGATGTGTAAAATCTAGATTTTGTAATACATCGAAGGCATTTTTTTGTAAAATATGCTCATAGGACAACTTAATGTAAGTTAACACGAAAGTGAATGAGAGAAAAGATGGAGTTTTGAGAGAAATTGGCACTATGGGCTAAAGAACAAATTCTTTTCTACAAAATATTTTTGTATAGAATCTGAGAATTGTAATTCAATAAAATTAAAAATAGTCTTATTAAAATCAGTGAAAGGGGCATAATTTCGCAAGCGAGCTTTAATACTGAATCCCTCGCAAAGAACACTTTTGTTGCGGAAGCGCGGCGCGAAGTGTCGATGAAAGAGAGTGGCCCTCTGCATTCTGTTTATCCTCGCAAGGCCATTAGTTCTCCGCTCACATGCGCGACGTCACCCGATGTTCCCTCGTTGTTTACAGAGCGAAGGCGGACGCGGCGCACGGCGCTCGCCCGGGGCGCCCACGCGAGAGGCGGAAGGCGGGGCGGGGCGGGGCGGGGGGAAGCCGGGCGAGGAGAGGAGAGGCAGGAAGAGGTGGGGTGGGATGGAGCGGGGAGGGAAGAGGCGGGGCGTGATGGGGCAAGACGAAGCGAGGCAAGGCGAGGTGGGGTGGGATAAGTCAGGACGAGGCGAGGCGGGATGTGGTGGAGCGGCGGGAACGTAGCGGGATGTGGTGGAGCTGTGGAATGAGGCGGGGACGAGGCGGGCTGAGGCGGAGTCAGCCGGGGCGAGGCGGGGGGAAGCGGAGCGAGGTGGGGCGAGACGGACGAGGCGGGACGAGGCGAAACGAGGCGAAACGAGGCGGGTCGAGGCGGGGCGGGGCGAGGCGGGTCGAGGCGAGGCGGGGCGCAGCGGAGCGTGATGAGGCGAGACAAGAGGAGGTGGGATGAGGCGGAGTGAGGTGGGGTGGGGTGGGCCGGAGCGTGGCGGGGAAAGGAAGGGTGAGGCGAGGCGGGGCGAGACGGGATGAGGCAAGACGAGGCGGGATGAAGCGGGATGAGGTGGGCCGGAACGAGGCTGGATGAGGCGGGGCGGGGTGGGCCGGAACGAGACGGGGCGAGATAGGGCAAGGCGAGGCGATGCGTGGCGAGGCGGGGTGGGAGGATAAAGAGACGGGTCCAAGGCGGGGTTAGAGGCAAAGCTGAATTGATACACTGGAGGTGGTTTGGGAAAGTGAGGGAATGGGGATGACAATGGGGCAGGATCGAGCGGCCGGAAAACGGCAAGGGGAGTGGCAAGGAGAGGGCGGGAGCAGGGCGCCGCTAAGGACAGCATTCTCCCCAAGGAACTCCGGGGACAGGGGGCGCCACGCGTGACACTGATCCTTGGGGACCGTTCCAGCGCCCCCGTCACGCCACCCCATAACCGACCCGTGACCTTCTCGCTCCCCCTCCCCTCGCATTTCGCATTCACTGGCTGTCGCACGCACCATAGTATACATGTCGGATCAATTGCCTCTCCGAAGGGTTTTTCACCACCTCCTTTCGTCGTCCCCACATCCGTTCCTACTTATGACTGTGTCTTCAGCCTCATAGATTCAACCGTACTATTTAAAATATTATTTTCAGCGTCAGTTCGGATTTATTTATTATTTAATTTTATTACCTATTAGACGACAGAGATGTCAATATCGTAATAAAATACGGGCTGAGAATGAAATTTTATAAAAGAACCAAAACAGAACAATGACCAAACGAGCACTGCGCGACTTCGTGAGAAGCAGAAAGCGACGGCCCGCGGAGGAAGTGATTGAAACGGTGGCTCAGGGAGCTCCTCGACAGCCCGCATGACTACCACGCGATCCGTGGACCGATGGCCAAGGCTCTAACAAGATGGCGCTAATGCGACGTGGTCACGTGATTGCTCGGCAACTTGATGCTTGGTACAGAGATTTTATTTCGAGGACTGATAGCGTCAGCAAGTTTAGACTTGTAACTTGTCCATGTGTATGTATTACATGTTGTTTAATCCAAAAGAAGTTGACCATTATGGCACAACCATTCGATGTAACTGAGTATCTTCAGCTTATTTATAAAACATTTCTGTACACTAAAGCAATAGGAACTACATTACATTTATCTAATTTTACAAGACACCTTTTTTAAAACTTTGTATACTATGTAAGTGAATATGGTATTTATTTGGTGGTTTCTGACTTTATTACTAACATTTTTAACAGAATTCTCAAAACCATTAGGAAAATTGTGAAATTGCAACCAGTGTGTTAAAAGATCCCGTTCATCTGGAATTTGCAAAATAATAAACATAGTGCGGTCTACCTTCTCGTCGCAGATCTGTTGTTGATAATGTGCACATTATTTATCTATTCTAGCAGTAATAAACCTCAATAAACAAATATGAATATTAACATGAACAAATGTAGTACATTGAGATGAATTATGTTTCACAATACATCTCACCAAGTCATTTTTACATCCTAGTTTCGCCCACATTTAGTGAATTTTGTAATTCGGTTGCCAATTTTCTTGCTACATATAATAACAGCAATGTGGACTAGTTATTCCATAACTATTCGGAAGAACAACTTGCCTATGTTTTCAAAAGACAATATAGTGTTCTTTTTTCGAAATACGAGTACGGAATGTGGCTCGTTCCTCAGCCTGACGTCTATCATCTCTAACAACTCCTCTTTCTTTAATTTTATTAATTTAATAATGCTTCGCGTTTTAGAATCCCTATTAGTTTCCTCCTAAATATCGTGGATATAGAATAAATTACAATATAGATACATATACAATTCAGATAATATCCTCTTCTCTTCTTATGGCACTATTCGTATGCCTTATTCACATACAATTCTAACGAACTATATTTTTGTATCTATTTTTTATAAAACTCCAATCTTTTGCGCTTTCTTCTGTTTCCTTTCCTCGTCCTATAATTATTTGTTCATTTTCAACCACCACGCTTGACGCGTTTTTAACTTCCACAGGGGATCCGTATTTTAAAAATATTATCCTACGTCGCATCGTCTGGCTATCATTTGCACGTGGACCCATCTTCCGACACCATTTTCCCCTCTCAAGTATATAGCTCGCCTGTTGACACAGCGCCCCTACACCCACTACTACTCTAACGCTTACAGATCTCTTCCCCCCTCCGCCGTTTTATCCTCGCACCTTCTTCCGCCTTCCATTCGATGCAAATCACTATCCTCGTCTTCCGGACGCATCTCCTTTTCTCCTCGCTACGAAAAAAAGCAACCGACCCTCTTTATTATATCCGCACTACTACCTCACTATTGTGCGGCTCCCCCTCTTCCGTGTGCTGGCGTCACAGCCCCTACCTTCGGGACGGGCGTCAGCGACGGGCGCGTCGGTTGACATAAGGCTCGCGCGGGGAGGCACGCGCCGCCCCCCCCCCCGCCCCCGCGCTATGGATTTTCGATAGGGTGGTCGCCGCCCCGGGCCCCCGCGCCGCCCCACCCCTTCCCGCTCCGCCACCCCCTCAAACGCCCGCGCAGCACAGTGGGTCAAACGCTCCATTTGGTTCTAGGCTGTTGAAGATAGCCGCTGCTACGGCTCGCGCTCTCTGAGTTTAAGCACTCAGAAATTTAAAGGCGGCTCCACACATTCGTTATTCGGCGATCAGCGAGCAACCGCTCGCCGAATCCCGAGTAGTGTGGATGAGTAGCTTGCTATTTACCGAGTGACGAACATTCGGTGTTCACCCCCAAAGGGAGCGAATATTCGCCGAATACGTCAGCCGCTCGGGATTGGGCAAGCACTAGCTCGCTGTTCGGCGAATACGGAATGTGTGGAACCGTCAATATAATGTGCCAGGAATGCGCGGGACTAAGTCAGGGTCTCCGATTAAAAATGGCAATGATGTTGCCAGCAAACAAATCGCTGGGAAACAAGTGAAGGGAACAACACTTCCAGCATCGGTTATAATTGTGGCGAGTCATTACCTATCAATATTTATTGAGAAGGTATCGGGTGAGCGGTATCGGGTATTTACGTTTTCTTTTGTTATACGCTGCTACCAACATAATTTTTGTTGCAAACACAAAAATGCCTCTGCGGAAAGACTTTCCTGTCGCGCTGTATGTTACGAGTAGTATATCGAGTAATAAACTCGTAAGACCATCTAGTCGGGTATAACCGAGTTCATTATATTAATTACATAAATGATCTTACTATACAAATTAAATTCATTAAGTCCAAGAACCCTTGTTTTGACGTAAATGAAATTGAACATTCTGTTCAATGTGTAAACTCGATATCTTTTGTTATAAAACCTACGTAATTTTTATCCCACGCTTTAATATGTAGTAATATTATTTTCAAGAAACAAAAAATCAAGTCCCAAAATCAATTTTTTTTAAATTTTCACTGTTCTGTACACCAAAAAAAGAAAATAATCTATAATTTATTACATCCAAACTCTAGAACTGTAATGATTTTGCTAATCGAAAGAATAGAAAAAAATGTGTTTTAGCAATGTTACTAAAAAATGGATGTAGTTTCACTTGTATATGGACAATATAAACACGCTATTCACAGTAATCTTAATGAGTGGGACGAGACCTAGCTTGTTTACTCTTTCTTCCCAGTTACTTAATGTTTCTACTATTTTTAAGTGCGTAGCAACTTTGATAGAAAATCATGGCAACGAACTCGGAATTTCAACACAGATATATTAACAAGTGTAATACAAAAATAAAATTACATGAAATGAATATCCATTTTCTTCAATAACTGAGTTTATGTTTATATTAGTGGTGACGGATGTTCAAATGTTGCTCGCAGCCATATTCTCCTCCTCCTCCTCCGTATAGAATTAAATTCATTATCCAAGGTTTTATAAGTTTTTGCTTCGTGTCTATTTTTATGCGAGTATAAATGTTTCACACAAACGCATTTTCTTCTACGGATTTATTGTCGATTTCATTTCATTACTGCATAAACTGCGATTGACAACACTTCAATATTACACTTTTCACACTAGCTTTTAAAATTGCAATGTATGCTATTATGATACTTTTTTAATGAAACCCAACATCACCGATCAACCATTTTACATCACAAAGGACAGATAAAAATGTAATCACTGGCACAGTCGGTAAAGTTAGTCAGTGAGGTTTTCTCTCCTTGTTCCGTGGTGATTAGCCGACATTGACTTTACAGACGCTCGGTGGTAGAGCGAGCGCAATGATTGGCTGTTATCAGCGACGTCTTGTCGCGGAAGTAACTAGCGTTACCACAGTTCGGGAACTTGCTTACTCAAGGGGAGGGTGGTGCTATACACAACACTAATGAGATATTGCAAGAGGTGCGAAACATTGTTACTGCTAACGATCGTCGGAGTTGAAACTCAGTACTCTGTGCCGTCAGTTCTGAAGTGTCGCCGACTTTCTGATTGGGTGGGTCGTGAAGGGTTCACACCATAGTGTTTTTTTTAAATATTTAATAATCCTTGTTCGACAAAAAATTGCCTTTCAAGGGTATGAACAATTACAATAACTTGATCGAATTTGAGGAGAAACTTTAAAAGTAACCTCCAAATATGTTATTGACACATACAAGTAGTAATTTAGTTCAATTTTTGTGAGTCATAATTATCTTTAAAACTGCCCAACAGATGTAAATGGAAAATTGATACTATATAAAAAACGATGCTTAGAGAGAAGATAACTGTGGAGGATGTAAAAGATCTTTTAAGAAACGTGATTTAATTCCCGGAAAAGGATTGATTGTTTTGCCGAGTTGAAAATAATTATATACAGGAGAAGAAGGAAGGGACATTGATGTGAAAGTCGAAGGATTCAAGATTTAAAAGGAAGAATATTAAGCTCTTGTAAATTTTTATCATTTCCAATAAATCAAGGTGCTTTTAACATTTTGGCGTCACAACCTATGAAAAATACATATTTATCATACATTTTATTTTCACAATTTTAAAATAAATACATTGTTTCTTTTATTTAGCACTTTTTATACCAGAGTTGTCATCAGATTTGCTTAGAGGAGTGGGACACAAAAAAAACTTGGGAATTACCACGTGGAAGAAAAGATTGAAACAAGTTACAATTTAAAAGTTTACGATTCTCTTCTCTTGGAAATTTTGTTTTGTCAAATCTTATCACTCGAGTAAATTTTTTTCTTCTCACTCTTAACTTACAAGATTCAGAAAAATATTCGTCTAATGTTAGAAAACACAGGATCACGCTACTGAGCGTACCAAGTGCGTAATGTGTTCTCTTGAGATGAGTAGAGAGTTTGTGTTGGGAACTATTTCTTAACTTCGTTTTCAAAACCAAACGTCTTACTCCTTTAGGAATACTGTAAAATTGTGTGCACTTTTCTTCAATATTGTGTCTACACGTCGGGTAAACTGACAATAAACATTTTGCAAAAACATTTTCAGAATGTTAGCCAATCCAAAAGCACACTCCTTTCTGTCGACACTATGCATTTCCAATTTCTTCATTGAGTAAATATTCAAATTACCGTATCTTGCTGGAGGGTTCTCAACGCCTTCAACCAAGTGCTCTCGGGTACCAACAGAGCAGATACCTAGCCTAGAACGACCTATCCTCAAAGACGTTGCCTAACAATGTTTTTAAGGATTTCAACGAAGCCGTTGCGTTTCCTAAAGGTAATACAACTACGCAATTTGTAAGAACCCTTTCTAGTTATTTAAGTGATCATACAAGAACAGCGACGAGTACTTGAACAAAAAAAAGTTATTAAAAAAAGGGGGAAGAAATAGGGGGTGCAGCTAAAACGCATAGAATATTTTTTAATATACATTAATTGATTTTTCGTGTTTCCGGGCGCGTCAACTGCTTTGGTCATTAGTCCCGTGAGTGTAGTGCATGTTTCTTTTCGTGGGAAATGGTGGTGATCTTCCCCCGCTGGATAGCGAGATCCGGCGCCGACCTACCGTCGGCTAGCGGGGTTTCCCCCTAACCAGGACTCTCCCACCAACGGGGCACCGCCCAAGCCGGGACAAGCTCTAAGCTCCCGACCGATCTCCCGGAATATGTGGTAGAGTAGTGCATGTTAGTGTAAGTGTGTGTTTGTGTAAGAGGAGAGGATAGGACAAGGAAGAGGAAGGACAGATCGCGCGCGGTCCGTGGCCCGTTTGGTAGGGTAATACTCCGGCATTCGCCTGGTGTGGATCGGAGAAACCACGGAAAACTACCAATCAGAGCAGCCGGCCGCTAGAATTCTCCTCCAGACAGCGACTGAATTCGACCTAGCTGAAAAGCTGGTGTCGCAAATCCTGCCGCCGTCAGGACTCGAACCTAGGCCCTTCCGGTCAGAGGCGCTGCAGTGACATCAGTTGATGCACTGAGCTACCGCTCCCGGTACGAGTACTTCATATTTTGCATAAAATTATATAAATATCTCTCATCACAAAAATAAACGCTGGTGATAAACATTAACGTTAACATTTAAACGAGCGTACGTTCTTGTTTATTTGTTTTGCAGATTCAAGTACAATGATTTGCATTGACGTGTTTGCATGAAAATGGCGGAAACGACGTCCAGCGCTGTCTTCGGGCCAGACGGCGCACTGTGCGGCGGCCGCGTCGCGGCGCCCCGCAGATGAAAAATGAAGGCGGCGCGGCGTCCCGGCGCACGCGACCCGCATGGCGTCCGCAGCTGCGTCCGCGCGCCAAATTCCCGCGACGCCCTTCGATACCCCTCACTCCCACGCGTTTCCTTTATTTATCCGCAGGACATCGAGATGCAGGCCATGCTCTGAATACCTGGCGATCGAATCGTTAGGGGACTACTCTTAGCAGCTCTTTTATTCAGTTAGTAAATTGTTACATTTACGTTAAGTAAGCCTGGTATACGTAAAACACTATCAATGAGTTATTTATAGCAAAGTAAGTAATGTACTTAACTTAAAAGTAAGATATGTACTTTTATTTATTCAACTAATCTGCAAAACGATCCATATCTTATGCTATCATTTCGCTATATCATAAGACATCCATTTTGTATGAACACCAGGCGAATGTCGGAGCACTACCCTTACAAACTGGCCACGGACGGCGCGCGATCTTTTCTTCCTTTTTCTTATCCTATGCTCTCTCTCCTTTCACACACACACACTTACACTAACATGCACTACATTACCACATATTACGGGAGACCGGTCGGGCTTAGGACTTGTCCCGGCTAGGACAGTGCCCTGCTGGTGGGAGAGTCCTGGTAAGGGGGAAACCCCGGTAGCCGACGGTAGGTCGGCGCCGGATCTCGCCATCCAGCGGTGGAAGATTACCACTATCTCTCGAGGAAAAACGTGCACTACACTTACGGGACTAATGACCTACGCTGTTGACTCGCCCGGAATCACTATCCAGCCAACCCACATCCATTTTGTATAATAAATTAATACAAGTCAAAATATTAAGTATTTAATTATTGATAATTCAGTGTTTTCTGGCTCGTCAAATACTATGGTCATTTCTCCAGTAGATGTAGAGCATGTTATGTCTCAGGAAGTGGTAAGATCCCAGTTTACAACGTGCGCTGCATCCCCTGCTGGAACGTGAGATTCGACGCCAATCTCCCCCATCGGGGCACCGCCCCGCCCAGACCAGCTCTATGTTCCCCACTGATCTCCCGACATTAGTAGTCTAGTGTATGGAGTAAATGTGCGTGAAAGGGTTAGCTGATTAAAGTTAGTGATTGGGTTAGCTCTGGTAGTAGTGTTCAAAATCAGCCACAGACAGGAAAGCGCCACTCCCTTTTTGTTCCTAAGAAGACTATTTTATATTTAGATAATAGACTAAATAATTCTGAGCCTTACTCACTAGACACAAATGATTTTATTTTTTAATAGTCAGCGAGCTATATAATCTAACTAGGCTTGTATAGTTTCTTTTCCATAATGAGGAACTTAGTTTACCTCATTCCTCTTCTTTTTGTCGTCTACCCAGTGCCGACTCTTGCTCTCCAATGTTAGTGTTTTACTGAATAATGACATTAAGAAGGGGGTAACTCAAATACTGAGGGTGGTATATAATTGATTTATAAGTAGTACATTCTAGAAGTACGATTTGTCTCCACAATTAATGCATCTGTTTCAAACGGCACTTTTAAAATATCACCCCACGGCTCAAAACTTGAAAAAGCTGAATAAAATGTCAACATGTGGTATAATGTTATGAAAGAAGGTCAAGCAAAACATAAACTTTTCATAATTTAAGTCGCAAATAAATTCTGAAGCTTGAAACACAGAGTTCATTCTTTTCCCTTCTTGCATCTGATTCATACACTCAGTTAACTCCATTCTTTACTAGAAATTAGTAATCATAGATTTTGAATGAAAGTTTCAGGAAGTAGAAAATGATCTTTGTAAATATTTTTGGACTGTTTCACCTAAATCACACGTTTTTTGTGGTGAATTGAAAAATAAATAGCAAAGACCTTGAAAATTAGAAAAAATTAAAAATATAACCACAGAAGATGCATTTAACGAGACTAAGTTTAATTGTTGTGCAAATAACATATTTAGTATGCTTGTACTTCTGTTTGATAATGGCTTGCACTCCGTATTTGGAGCCAAATATGTCAGAAGTTTTGTCAAATGTTTGCGCTCTGAGTTTATTTTCACATCCCTAAAATTCGTCTATTTTTATCAAGTTGCAGCTCGGATGTAATATACATGCAGCTAATGAGTTCACGTTTGTCCTTCAGGAATAACTAATCTCCAAAATTTCTCAACATGTTTGAAATTTACCAACTACCTACAAACAATGAAGTGTTGAGAGACTAACGCTACATCATTCATTTCGTCTGTTAAGGGAACAATTTTCAAGATCTTCATTTCCTTTTATATTTCCTCGCGCCACTCTTCAACCACAAACATCAGGTTTTCATTCAGAATCGTTTTTGAAGTGCCTTTAAATAATGATGCTTTATCTAGATGATTTTTCAACGCACTATCTAGTTCCGCACTAATAATAAGTTCACTAAATATATCTGTATTACTGGACGTTTCACGCAGATCTGACCACGAAACGCCAGATCAAATGAATCATAGACTCTAATACAATTAATTAATGCTCAAAACGTACCTATTCTGGGTACTGTCTGGTTTCGTATTTCTATTGATCTTCTCTGCACTGTTCATTTGTTGGGTTACGTTGACTTTTCCAAACATTACCAGGCTGAATATGTTTTTCAGATGTATATTAGATGAGGCTTGATATTTGGTGCGACCTTGAAGTTTTTTATTATCAATAATTCCCCTTTATGTATGTCTTCTAACATATATCAATCGAACAAAATACATGAAAAATAGAAAAGGGCATTTTTTCACTTCACAGTCGTATAACCACTCTTATTTATCATATGCATCTGTATTCAAGTTTTGGGTGAAAGATAGTCTTTTCGTATAAAATGATTTATATTAAGAAGAGATTTTCCTCTTCCAAGACATTTGATTTCACTTTTATTTTTCTCACAGCGATCGTAAGGAAAATGGATAATCTAGTAATGAATTAACCGAGCTCTTTTTTAGCAACACTTCATCCTTTAATGAGCCATAAAATGCCAATTAATAAATTCAATATTACTTCAATTTGAACATATGACAAAATTGGAAAGGACACAATGAGAAGCAATAGTAATTATCAGCATCCACGTACAACAAATGCACGCTGCGTTTGGGGTAAAGCATTTAGATTACATACATTTGCACATTTCTTGGGATATAATTATGTATATGTGTTTTATAATATAATGTATATTTGGACATAATTATGTACGTGAAACTTACAAGAAAACGAAAATACTATTTTTATCATAAGTAATATCGACAGCACTTCCAGTGGTAGTGGAACTATTTTACAAATTAACACATTGCATGAATCGAATGGATAATTAAAATCTCAGAAATTACGAAAACGAGAAATATTACTCAAAATTGCTACTGGAATATGTGAAACTTTCATTCAACTCAGAGTCATCACTGTCTCCTGGAATAACTCATAATCAGGGAAAAATATGAATAGAAGTTTAATGCGAAAAACTATTTCAACTGTTTCGATTTTATGGTAATAAAACTTCTAAAAGACAATTTAATAAAGCTTACACGAACATTTATTAAAACACAATTATTAAAGTTGTAGGGAGTTGAGTTTTCTGTGCCTTGGGATTTCATGGAAGCATTTGAAATGGAAGTTGAAGCTAAATTTGCTGTAGGATTCGTCAATATCGAATGTATTTAATCTACGTTTGTACTTTTTAATGTATTGAATAATTTTGGATGTGACGTTCCACGTAGTTTCGATAGCATTTTCTTTGTACTTTTCAATATCTAATATTCGCATATTAATTTCCCAAAATATGTGTAATATCTTCATTTGTAGTTTGTGCTGTCAATTTGCATTATCTTTCTTCACAAAACTCTTGAAATTGTTTGCACACTCATTCTGTTTCTTTTGTCGTTTTTCAGCACTGAATCTTTAATAGTGTTTAAGATATTGAAACATTACCAAAACGACACATTTTAATACATTGATTCTTGCAAACTGGTATGGACATTAAACAATTGCTATCGATAACAACAGAAATGTAAACAAAGTGACTACAGCGGAGTGCAAAAGGTAAACAAAGTAATAATCATACAACGATATACATCTTTTTTTAAATTTTATTTACTTGTATAGCAAACTAAGCGCTTTATAAGATTGTATATGAACTATAACCTAGCAAGCTTAGAGCTAAGTGTTACATGAGAGCAAGGATACTCCCACTGGAGACCTCAGTAATCAATAGTTTTGTAAAATAAAATATATGGGAGAATAAAATAATTATGGGAAGAAAAGAAAGTAACAAGTTAATGAAAGCATGTATTTCTCTTTGGGGTGGTTAAAATTTGTCCTTTGGGAATCTAGATTTGATTCTTCTTCTTCTTCTTAGCCGTTTGGTTGACCATTAGGTGGATCTTACGGCGCCTAACTTCTGCTTCCACTCTTCTCTATTGTTCCAAGGAGGTATCTGCCATCCAGACATTGTCTTCTCTATGTTGTCTCTCCAATCACGTCGTGGCCGGCCTCTTTCCCTTCTTTCTTGCGGTTGTCAATTCAAAAGCTTCTTTGGAAATCTATTGCTCTGCATCCTCTGCACGTGCAAGATTTGATTCTTCGGTGTTGGTTATATGTTTTTCCTAGGTTGAATATGGGAGTTGCGGGGGACGATGGTATGGAACGAATTTTTTTATTGGTGACTGATGTAATAATCCATTGTGTGAAAAACAAACTCTGTGGAGCTGATTGTTTGACACGTTCCAAGGTGCTTTGACGGCATTTCGAAGGATTTTATTTTGGAATGTCTGGAGAGATCTACGTACCGAAGGTGCAGCTCCTCCCCAGATCGGACATGCATATGTCATAATGGGACGAATGACAGTTTTCTACAGTAATAGGGAGAGATCTGTTTTAAGACTTTTTGTTTATTAAAGGATATCATTTAAAAAGTGCGACTTGTGCTTTATAACATTTATTTAAAATTTGCTCTTTCCAAGTTCGTCTGGTGTCAAGGAGTACACATAGATATTTGATTGGATTATTTGGAGGACTCCAAGGAACGTTTTGATTGTTAATATATACGGGAGTGGGATTGTTGATGCGCCGAAGAGTGAGTATTTTAGCTTGGCATTTGGATGCGTTTAGATTAAGTCTCCATGAAGATGTCCAATTCTGAAAAATGTTTAGCGCGTCTTGGAAGTAATGGCAGAGGAAAGCTGTGAGTCCGCTACATAGATGGATGTGTCATCAGCATTAAGCGCTGTTGTGTGTTTGTCTCGAACGGGTGAATGTGTTGAACAAAGTAGGACAGACTGGGGAGCCTTGACAGACTCCAGCAAAGATTATTGTGGGAGGAGAAATATAATTGTTTAATTTGACTGAGAAAGATCTATTTGAGATGAAACTGTGTATTATGTTGAATAAATAGTCAGGAGATCCTATGTGCCGTAATTTGTAAAGTAAGCATTGGCGCCTGACACGATCAAACGCTTGTGCGAAATTCAAAAAAGCTGCTGTTAGGTATTTCTTATTATGAAAAGCCTGGGCGATGTCATCAGTAATTCTTAAGAGTAGAATGGTTTGATCTGAATCAAAATTGACAGGAAGGGATGATGTTATTATTAGTGAGCAAACTGTTTAGTCTAAATAGTATTAATTTCTCGAATGATTTACTTAATACAGAAAGAAGATTTATAGGCCAGTAAATGGCGGTGTCATTGGGGGAGGAGTGTTAGGTTTTTAAGTTGGGATGATTACTGCTTGTTTCCGTATATTGGGAAAATAACCAAGTCTTATGCATCCATTAAAGATGCCTATTAGGAAGGCAATGCTGCGATGAGAAAGGCTTTTAAGTCCCTTCACAGAAAAATTGTCATTGCCCGCGGATTGCTTGTTTTTCGCGTTTTTGATTAGTTCTATTATCTTGAATGGAGCAGTGTAATTAATTGGTATAAGCACAGATGAGAATTGTATATCGAGGAAATAAATGATTTTGCTATTGAATGAAACGTCCGTAACAGGATTTGGTTTTAGATTATTTGTGAAATAATCGGATAATATTTTTGCTTTATCTGCAGCTAAGGGTGCTCTTTTGTTCTTGTAATCTATCGGAGGAATCGTGTTAGAAGTATTATTGAAGTGTGTGTATATTTTCCAAAGGTTAGGAGAGTCTTTGTCTAAATTAGTTAATGCATGTTGAAATTTTTGGAATCTATACTGTTCGAGAGCCGGATGAACTTTGTGTGTTAAATAATTCAAGGATTTCTTAAGATGAGGAAGTCTATATTCTTACCAAAGCTTTATGGCTGTTCTTTTTGACTGAATTAGAGATAATATAGTTTGCTGAATATTACTATATTACTATTTTTGTGTTTGAGATTTTTACGATATACTTTATTGGGACAAGTTGCGTTGTTTGTGTCAGCATTTGTTATTGCATAGTATGTATTGAATGTCTCGTCTATTTCTGCATTGTTAGTGCAAAATGGGGTGGTGGGGTGAGAATATATGTAAGTGAAATAAACATTTGCCAATTTATAGTTAAGGGGATAGTTTCCAAATTATTGGAAGGAGGGGGTTTGTTATTGAACTTAATCAGGACTGAGCAATGGTCTGAATTTGATTCCGTTAAGGGAAATTGAAATACTAGTTCATTGAATTGTTTACCTACTATAATGTTTAATATATCGGACCGTATGCGTTGATTATATGGATAGTGAGTAGGTTGGCGAGGGGCTATTACATTACAATTCCAGTTCTGCGCAAAGTTTAACAGAACTTTTCCATTCGTCGCGTTTGTTCTACAACCCCCAGCTCGGTGCTTAGCAATAAAATCTCCTATTGCTAGAGTGGGGTGGGGTGTGCGAAGAGTTTTGTAGTTGAGTCGAATTTAGTGGAATATTAGGCGGTTTATATACTGCTGTGCTTTTAATAAACTGCGAAGTTTTGTCCTTTATGAAAACTAATATTTTCTAGTTCCAGGGTGATTGCCAGTGAACCTTGGTGACGATAAATATTATTTTTGATACTTATTGCCACTCCAGAGACATTTGAAATTCGTTTAATTTGAATATATTCTTGCTTAGCATTGGTTACTTACGACACGGGCAGTCATGAGTGGAATAGTCTGATATCACTGAGTTTGTTCCGTATCCTCTGCGATAAGGTTTAAACTACAAACTCTGAGCTAGCTGAATGCATATGTAATCTGTGAGGCATATTTTGAACCATGTGAAAATTGAGATGTTTCGCCAAATCGGTAAGAAATCTAATCTCTGATTCGTTTACTAACAACTTAAAGACAGTCTCCCCGCAAAGGTCCACCTCCCCGCCCCTCACAGTCTGTGGTTCGCCATCGCCTATATTCCAACAATACAGTCGAGTTGTTTCATGGCTATGTAAACGCTCAGGCTGGCAGTAAATGCGCAGCTTGCATTTGATTTGCAGTTAGTGCAAGAAAATGGTGATGTAATGACAACTTAAAGTAATGTCGAATGAGAAAAATACGCTTGTTTTATATACATAACTAAAAATATTTAAATATGTCATTATAAGTTAGAAACGAAAATATGTGACACTAGCCACCACTGAGCCACCACCGAACTCAGGTAACGTTGATTGCATGGTTATGGTAGTATCAAACGAAAATTAAGTTCTGCCTTTACTTTTATCATTACATTTTATTACCGTTTGCGTTTCTTCAATTTCCGAAATGGAATAGAGATTTCTGAAATAATTTGGGACTAGCATAATAGATTTCATTGAAATAAGTTTTCTTTTGTTTTCAAGTGTTTTAGCAAACTGCGATTGCAATCATCTGCTCAAGGCAACGATATAAATGCGGAAAACTCCTCCCCAGTCTACGCTTATCAGTTGAGTAAGGCAATCATCATCATCATCGTCATCATCAACATCAACAAAAACATCGTGACTTTTAGGAGTTACTTTACTATTCATTTTTTATCCTTTTAGGGGTCGCGTGAGTTACTATTGTATTCCAGTCTTATTCATTCGCTATTTACAGTTAGAGTGGACTAATTCTTGGCATCGGTATTTCAGTACCTAACTTTCGTAGGTTCCAGCTATTGAATAATAGCGAAATATGAGTCAAGTGATAACTTCTGCACTAGCCATAAGCGCCAGAAACAGCTTGGATTACAATTGTAGTTCGCGCGACCACTCGCAGTTCAGCTTCTCACTTAAGCTCACATCATGAATATCGCTGCAATCAATGCTCTGAACGTTTATGCAAAACACGACAGTGTAGAAAGGTTGACTAGGAGGGTATTTCTACAGGATTCCGCTTTGTCACTTATGAAACCAGAAATGAAAAGTAGAATCGAGAGAAAAACTGTGCCGCCAGCAATTCGTATGAAAACGCGGGAAACTTCTACTAGGAATCCGAGAATGAACTCAGGGGTCATCGGAATTACTAATGGGCAATGTGTAACGATGTTATCTTTGTGGACGTGACCGAAACAAGAGCACTCCACAGTAGTGCGTAAATTGTGTAGTGTTTTCCCAGAACACGCTAAGGAAATTTTAGTGGTGTTCATACGATACTGACATTGAATCATTCAGAATAAACACTCAGTTTAAACAATTTTGTCAAACTGCTATATTTAATAATAGTACTGCAAAGTATATCAAGTGCACAGAACATACAGAGCACAATACTTTCCAAAAACAAACATCTATTCGCATGTATTTGAGTATATTTATTTAAAGGTATAATTATATAAAATAAAAACACGCAATTTTGTATATCACTTAATATAATTTGTAATATATCAACGTTCTAATAAATTCAATAGTATTTTGTAACTGGTCAGGGTTTTAGATTTCATTACTCGTCTATATTTGAACTAAAAGACGATTTATTCGTAAAACATTTTTAATCAGACGCTTTTAAAAATAAACTACTATTTACCACATGACCACTCACGTTCCAATTTTGACCGCGACCACTGAAAGGTTAAAATAAGTATCAAAACGAAACATTTTTAGAACAAGAAATTATATCATTTAAATGAAGGACTTCATAGTCACAGTATCAATAATTGCAATACTAATAATTCTTAGGCATTTTAAAAATGGTAGCTATATACTTAATAATGGTATTACTCCCACTCTAAAATCTTTCACTAACGATAATTTTCAGAATCTCTCTCTTATCTCTGAACACAGAACCGTACATATATCGATTAAATCAATTAATTACCCAAACCCAAGCATTTTGAAGGGTATTTAAAAAATACTGTTGCCAGTATCTTCAATTATACATAAATTTTAACGTGAAGGAATAAAAACATTGTACACAAGCATTTGGTCTGGTAAGTACTTGTTATTTTATAATATAATTAAATTGTTTCACCACAAATTATTTCACTCCCCAAATTATTGTCCACTGACACTATTTCATTTACCTCAGTCTATCATTTAATCCATGATTAGTATTTGGGTCTTGAATAGACTGAGCAAGTACGCTGTATCGGAATATTCTGGTGTTCTAATTATGTTCATTAACTTCGCCGTTGCAGCAAAGCTGCGTATGCCTTGTAGCTCGTGAATGACGAGCTGCCAGTAATAGTTGTGCGGGACTAATCACTTCATTAGAAAAGAAGATTTTGACAGCGTTGAGGAACTAGAACTTTTGTATTTACAAGTACATTTCCTTTCCTGCCATTTTCTCTTTACCGAATATTCACGTACATTTAGGTCGTAGTTATTTGGTGAAAATCCTTCAATCAGTCTTTCCGCTTGATGCACATGATTCAATATAGATATAAATACATGTAAAATACATGTTTCCTGCACATTTACAATTCTGTCCAGAATTTTTTGCATATACCGCACACGGAAGTAGCGATGTGAAGTGAAGGTTAAATATTTATTCGCGTTTAGACTTCATGAAATACCACTTCCTGTCAGTAAACCAGATTCGGAGGAAATAAATCAGGTGTCTGCGAACTTTTCATATGTTTTCCGGAGAATTTGTTAGCATCTATTCACAGTAATCGGATGCTTTATAAGTATGAAGAAATTATTCATAAAATGTGAACATTCAATTTAGGATACGAATGTACGTTACTTTATTATACAGGATGAGTCACGTAACTTTACCTCCTCCTGCAGTTTTGAAACGGTTGCAGTTATTGCCATTGCAGATTCCACGGAAATGCATTAGGGAATGAGACTACATGTATACATTTTTATTTTATCATTTGTATTTTTCGAGACATTGAGGAAACTTCGAATTTTAAAAATGGAACTAAACATATTTTTAGCCTATCATGGCCAACGTAAAAAGACGAATCTAATAAAATACATATTGTTATATGTTAGATAAGCATTTTCTTGAGTATTTTTTTTATTTTTGCGACTCGAATTTAACGGATATTGTAACGCTCCGAGTGCGTGCTACCAGGGAGAGCGCTGCGCGACCTTGGTTGGTGGACTGTTACATTTCAAATATACGTGAAACATGAGCCGCAAAAAAATCAAAATTACTCCAAAAAATGCTCATCTAACATATTGCAATATGTATATCATTGGATTCATCTTTTTACGCTAGTCATAATAGATTAATACAATATGTATAGTTCGATTTAAAAAATCAAAGTTACAAAGTTACAAAGTCAGTGTCTCTTAAAATACAAGTGATGAAATCGAAACGAATACATGCATTAATTAGCCCTATTCCCTCATACACGTTCGTGAAAACTACATTGTAAAAACTTCAATCGTTCAAAAATTACAGGATGTGCTAAAGTTACGTGACTCATTCTGTATACTGTTCGAATGCAAAAACTGAAGTGTAGAATGAAATTTGAAGTATTAACTTTATACCTTTGAAATGCACCTGAATCGCCCTGTCATACACATACTTTGACCATTAAAAAATCCAGTATTGGTATTCTTAATAAAAAATGCTGAATGACATATAAAAGAAAAATATGTCATTTAGAATAAACTAATTTCTATAATAAATAATATAATTAGGAGAGTGCAAGGTGGAAAATTAAAAACCTCTGGAGTGACGGACATTAGATGTTGAGCTGTATCCCTAGAAACTTATTTTGCTACCCAATAAAAATAGAAGCTGACTTTGTTGGCAGACAACCTCTACGGAAGTCCCCAGGTAAAGAAGAGCTAATTGTATTGTAATAATTGCATTGTACTTGTGTAATTCATGGTTATTTGTTTCTAGATAAGTCACTAATTCCCTGTCTGGAGGAGAATTCTAGCGACCGGCTGCTCTGATCGGTAGTTTTCCGTGGTTTCTCCGATCAACACCAGGCGAATGCCGAACCCTACCAAACGGGCCACGGACCGCGCGCGATCTGTCCTTCCTCTTCCTTGTCGTATCCTATCCCCTTACACACACACTTACACTAACATGCACTACACTACCATATTCCGGGAGACCGGTCGAGAGCTTAGAGCTGTCCCGGCTGGGGCGATGCCCCGCTGGTGGGAGATTCCTGGTGAGGGGGAAACCCCACTAGCCGACGGTAGGTGGGCGCCGAATCTCGCCATCCAGCGGGAGAAGATCACCGCCATCTCCGGAGAAAAGCATGCACTACACTAACGGGACTATGACCAAAACAGTTGACGTGCCCGGAAACGCAAAAAAATCAATCAATCCGTGTGGGGTTGCTGATCCCCCAGCGGGCGCCTTCCCAGGTGGCGGATAAGGGGATGCCCGACCAGACATATCTGGTGGGTACCAGGGAAATTAAATACACGGGGTGGACCAAAACCAGCGAAGAGGAAGAAGAGGACGGCAACGGCTCAGAAGAAGGAAGAGATGCTTGACAGTGTTCCAACGACAGAAGAGGCGGAAGACTTTAATACCTCTCTTTTCTCAAAAACAAAACAAAACAAACAAACAAACAAACAAACAAACAAACAAAACTGCTGCCTTGCAGAAGATGATGTTTCATCAAAAAGGTTAGAGGAAGGAAACCTCGAGAAAAAAACCCTGGTCCTCCAAGTTGGGAGTTGAGATGCTGGACCTGCACACCATCGCTCATAAAAAACTCAACATGTACGAGTTCCAAGCACTAAGCCTTGGAATCATGCTAGACTACGTATACGACGTGGCCTTCGAAATAGGTATATGAATTTTGGAACTTGAAACGTGCAAGGCATAGTCATAATGGAATCCAAAGTGTTTAAAGAATTAGACAGATGAAACTTAAATGTTTGTGCCTTATCTGAAACTAAAAAGAAAGGGAAGGGTTTGGAAGAAATTCAAAATTACGTTTACATATACAGCGGAGTAAATATAGAAAACAGAGCAAATAAAGGAGTATCCATTGAAATTACGCAAATATTTCAAACATCACATAAAAATGGGATGACATTCATGAAAACCTACTACGAGTTGATCTACGTCTCAAGGTGTACGATATGGTTGTAATTGCCGCCTATGCGCCCACGGACAGTGCCACTAATAACAAAAAAATAGAATTTTTTACCAACTTTTACTTCCTACATCCTACCAACTTTACCAACTTTTACTTCCTTCGACCACGCACTCGAGGCAAAACTGAGATAAATAAATAGCATCTACAGTCAGATACAGCAGAGAAACATCTGTGTAGGTACACGCAAAAGATTCAAATAATGCATCATAATGTGCAATCTCTTTTAAATAAATTTGAATTTATCAAGGCAGCAATACAATGTGGTCTGAGTCAAATAGATGTTTTTTGCTTTACAGAACATATGTTATCTCACAATGATCCTAATACACTCTAAATTCCTCGTTTTCACCTTGCAGGATCTTATTCTTAACGCCATTGGAAGCTCAAGATCACGGGAGGCGTTAAGAGTGTTGAAACAAGTGAGAACAAATGAAATGAGATATGGACATTTGCAGCTTATAATCCTAGATAGATAGGTAAAGTATTATGAAGAACTTCTGCAGGAACATCGTGTATGTCACACTTTATATCACCTGAAGTATACATCTGACAATCAGGTTGAACATATATATCCAACTGAAGTTGAGAAAGTGGTGAAAAGTTTCAAAAGTGGTAAAGCTTCCGCACCCGGTGGAATAAATATGGAACTAATGAAATCAGTTCCATCGGCACTGTTCGAACAGCTTTCAGAATTATTTAATGCGTGCCTCAGGGGTCGTGAGACACCTGAAGTCTTTCAAGAAGGTTACATCTCCAATATATTTAAAAAAGTAGATAAGGAAGAGTGCTCCAATTACCGTGGTATAACCGTCCTGAGTCCTCTTGGTAAAATATACGGTAAAATTATTAAAAACAGATTGGAAAATGAAATAAATGAAATGGAAGAACAAAGTGGCTTTCGAGCAGGTAGATTCTGCATAGGTAATGTATTTATCATTCGACAAGTTATAGATAAGCGGATGGCACATAACCTTGACACATCTAATCTATATTGATGTGCAAAATGCGTAAGACAGTCTCCTCCTTTCAAAATTATGGATGGCCATGGAAAATCAACATATTAATAGCATATATATTAAGGCCATTACAGAGTCATATACAAATATCGCTTGTGTAAAACTAGGAAGTAACATCAAAAGAAATAAAAATAAGTAAAGGGCTAAGACAGGGGTGTTGTATTTTACCAACCCTCTTCAAAATATATTTAGGAGAAGCTCTAAAAAATGGGAAGATAAAATGTGAAAGGATGGGAATAACATTAAATTACGATATATTATATTCACTAAATTTTTCAGATGACCAAGTCTTATTCGCAGAGGACGAAGAAGATGTACTACATTACATGTTACGGAAATTAAATGAGCAATATGGAAAATGGAGTTTGAAAGTCAATTCTAAGAAGACAGAGTACATGGTGGTGGGAGGGACAGGAAAAGATTTAGTAATGGAAGATGACTCGGTTGTTAAGTGTTGTCAGACGTATAAGTATTTAGGAACAATTTTAACAGACCAAGGGGGCAGTGAAGAGAAAATTAAATACCGCGTTTGGCAAGGAAAATCTGCTATTCGACAATTGCATTCAATAATATGGAATAAAAATATTTCTAATAAAGTGAAAATTAGAATTTATAAAGCAATTGTGGAAAGTATATCACTCTATGCAGCTGAGTTGTGGGAGATCTCAAAAAACAATGATAAAAAGTTCAAGGCAATGAAAATGGAGTTTTGGGCACGCAGCTGTGGTGTAACGTTAATGGAAAGAATCAGGAATGAAAATAAAAAGCAGCAATTGGGTGTCATTTCGGATATAATGCATACAATAGAAGGGAGAAGGTTAAAATGGTACGGGCGTCTTAGAAGAATGCCGGAGGAAAGATGGCCATTAAAAACTGGTGCCGATGCACAGAAAGAGAGGTAGACCAAGACTCACATGGTATGATGGTGTGCTACAGACAATGAGAGATATTCACATCGAAGATGATGGTTGGCAAGATATAAGAAGATGAAAGCCTGGGTGCAAGAAACGCCACATGGTGTAGTTCCACTCGCAGGAGAAATCAATAATCTACTAAACAACATATCAGTAGGTAGGTTGAAAAGAAGTTTATTATTATCTACATTTATATACAAGAAAAATAAAATATAGAGATCAATTTTCGTCATTGCTAGCGAATTCTCGATGAAAGCGAATTTTGAAACGCGAACCTACTCGTGTTAGAATTCAGATGCTGCCTGGAGGGGAATTCTAGCAGCCGGCTGCTTTGTATCTGTAGTTTTCTATGGTTTGTCCGATGAAACACCAGGTAAATACCAACACAGTATTCTTAAAAAACGGGCCACGGACCACGCGATATTTCCCTCCTTTTCGTTGTCCTATCCTCTTCTTACGCGCGCACATACTTACGTGCACGGTCACACAGACGCACACACAAATACGTACTACACTACCACACATTTCGGAAGACCAGTCGTGATGCTCGAGCTTGCCCCGCCTGGGGTGGTGCTCCGGGGGTGGGAGATACATGGTTGATGAAAATCCCGAAAGCCGACGTTTAAGTAAGTGCCAGTTTTCATCATCCAGCAAGGGAAGAACACCAAAACCCCCCGCGATAAGCCATGCACTACACTTTGAGGACTAATGAACACAGCAGTTGTCGCGCCCGGAAACACAAACTAAACCATCAGTCAATCAATTAGTCGTGTTCCGTTTGTTGTGACATAATACCGAACTTACAAAGTAAATTGTAAGTATTTTAAGTATTTGTTTTTTATTTTGGAAATCACATCTGAAAATAATAAGATAATTCGGTAAGTAAATGATTTTACAATATCATTATACTATTAATTCTTTTATTTACATTAATTATTTACATTAAAATTGCCAATACTGAATATGACTTGTGTCAAGATAAACACATTTTAATGAAGAAAATGTCTTTCATTTACTGCAATAATATATTGGTAATTAACAAACGGTATTTTTTCGTTTTTCATTATATATTTCTAGTAAATGAAAATTAAGATATAAACAATTTGAAAGTGTTAACTGCATTTCAGTTTGATGTTTTACATTGAATAATGAGTTTTATCATATTTATTTTGTTTGTACATTGACAACCCATGAACTTAACTTACAAAATACTCATATTTTAAATTTTAATTTAAAATACACATTTTAAACACCAGGAGACCCTATAATACTCATATTTTAAATTTTAATTTAAAATCCTTATTTTAAACACCAGGAAACCCTATACCACTAACATTCCTGAGAACTAACGACTTTACATTCAGACTTCTTTTATAAGTGTTTTCTTTTAAACATGACCATCGTAACATTTCATTTTCAGGATTACCTGTAATTTTAATTTCACATTTGTGTGAGGATTGTTGCAACTGTTAAAGCATTTCAATGAATTGTAAATTAGTTAAGTACCCACTCTTACGTCAGCGGAATTTCAACTAATAATGGGCAACTCCCCTCCTTCTGTGGGATGGAAGTGGGAGGTGTATAGCTGTATCTATTGCACCGGAGATTGCTCAGAAAGCAAGTTGCTTGCAATTACCGCTCCCTTCGAAACTACACCGAAATGCGCGGGAACTCTGGTTATGGGGAGTCAAAAGTAATTCATCTCCTGGCAATGAGATTATCCACTATTACTTCCTGCTGCGTCTGTAGCAGATACATTGCAAGCAGCTTTGAAAAGCAGTTGCTTTAATCAAATATTCGTGTGGAAACTGATAATAACTAAGATAGCTACCTTGCAAGACAGGTACTCATTGGGGGGGGGGGGGTATGTCAGTCGATTTCAGAAATGTAGGTAAAAAAAACGATTTGATGAATTAGAATTAATCCAAAAATTATTTCCAAAATGCACGATTACTTTGTCTTCCTGGCTTACGAAGAGCAGCTACATCTGATACAAGAATAAACAATAATGTTAGCCAAGAGAACGTCTTTTACACTTATAAATGTTTATTAAATGCCATTCCGTACTACTGCTGGTATATATAAATGCCTTAAATAATTTATATTTATTTACCAGTGGGAGAGAGAGAGAGAGAGAGAGGGAGAGAGAGAAAAGAAAGAAGAGACGTTAATACTTTAATTAAATATTTTCCCAAGAAAATATTTAACATAGAGAAGAACCGTTCTTGTATTTGTCATAACAAAGAAATTTTATAATTCCCTGTGAGGAAGTGAATGAGTAAGAAGAATGCGTGAATTCTATTTTTGTGTAACATACCTCAAAGAGTAACCTTCTTTATTGTTGAAAGACCTTCGTAAAGAATAACAACGGAATAACTAATTTACTACGACCTAAGATGTTTTTTACAGAAGTCTCTATTGTTATTTAAAAACAATATTTGGCAGTAGTCTAAAATGTAATTTTATTCAATTGATTAGTATTTATTATTTCAAAATGGTCTTGTAATTGTCATTTATTACAGAATACTTTGTTTCGACTCTCATACCGGTTGGTACTTCGATTCAATTGAATTAATAAGATACTGGAACAATTACAAAATCGGAATTATAAAGTATAATGAAAATACATTGGAAGCTTTGAAGATAAATGACAGGAAATAGTGATTCTTGGACGGTATGAGATTTAACGCACAAAGTGATGCCATCGGCATTACGGAATGTTAATTTCCGTTTTAATCTCAACATCGATTTTGTCCGTGAAGTTGTAATTTCTCCACGCCATTAGCTCATTCAAAGCAGGGTGGATCGTCCGTTAGTAAACTCAAGTGATTTCGACTGTGTCTCGTCCGTTAAACTATGTTCTGAATTACAAGCTTCTAGTGGCGAAAAGTAAAATTCCACTACAACAAAATACATCATTTGAATCAGAAATTGTTGTTCACAGCTTGCAAAAGTAACTCAATGTAGGAGAGGTTGTAAATATTTTTCTACTATACAAATTAGAGCCCCCATAATTCAATGCACTAGTTGATACTAGAATTGAAACCTTTACTTTTGAAGAAAACGTACATTTTGGTCAATTACTTTAATTAGTTAATTAGTACGAAGTTACTAATTAAATTATTATTAACATTTTACTTTGTTCAATATAATTACTAAAATTTTAATTCGTATTATATTCGAATTACAATATGTTATAATATTATTTTTACGGTTTGGTTTTTAATTATTTATATTTTCCAATAAATAGAAAATAGAAAAATTGCCAAAATTAAACAAACCTTAATTTTCCAAAATAAATAAGGAACTATTAAATTAGTTTTATTTACAATGAAATTTTGGAAAACCGAAGAGAATTTACAGGTTTACAATTTCTATTTATCCCTTTTTACGATTTGCGTCAGACCACGAGATATTCTTTGAAAAAAAAACGAAATACGAAAGTATTGTTTTCTAATTTCCCCCTTTTTTGGTGATTAAAAGAGTTAAAATCTGAAATAAATGCCTGAAAAAACCTCGGAACATTTTTATTATCTATAGAAAATTGCAAGGATATTTAAAGTCAACTTTTTTCCATTTGTGCGAAATACTCCCGGTAAATTGATTTAAATTCGGCAAAGTCTTGTTTTCTACACTTTAATTACAATTTTCAACATAAACTAAAGTAGCACGTACTTTCTCGCTCGTATTTTCATTCAAAATTACGCGAAAAGTTCTCAAATTTTCGAAAAATTATATATGGTCTTATTTCAAAGTCTATCTTTAAGGAACAGATTGCATTACGGGAAAATTTGTAACTTCAATATTTTAGTTGTAGGAATACTCCGAATTTTTTTGAACTTTTGCAATTTTCAAAAAATTAGGGTTTTTAATGAACATGAGTCCTGCACCATTTGCTTAAACGTCCTTTACACTATCCAACAACAAACTTTAATAAAAAACAATGGAGCTATTTTTTGAAAATTTTGAAAACGTCCCAGAGGCTTCATGTAAAGAACTACTCCAAATTAAAATATCGATTTCAAATTCAAGTGGCCACGACATCAGACATATCAATTGGGGAATATGAATTTTGGAGAAAATCGGGGGAATCGTTTAGCCGTTACCGTTGTTCATAGACGGGCGAACAGACGTTGATGGACAGGCGTACGGGCGGAGAGACGTTTGGCGACATTCGATTTTTCGGTATCATCCACAAAACATGAATTCAGCTTACATCACATGTTTAAGGTTTTTTTCTAAATTCAGAAACTGGATTTATCCACTTTTTCGTTTCCAGGGCCCTTTTATTAGAGATTTTCTCCCGAAAATTTGCATTTTTTTCGCGCACAATTACATAACTTTCTCTCTACTCTGAAGCGAGAAAGTAAAAATTTTTTTAAGTAAGCTTCGGCGGTCGTAATCAGTACCTGCTTGGCTGTTCGGGAGACGGCCGTCATTTGCGACCTTCCCAGAGCGAAATGCACTTCTCCCTGAGGAAGATCGCAGAATTGCGGCCGAATCGTTGGCATCTGTGCCTAGGACGCGGTGTCTCCCGGACAGTCAAGCAGCTATAACAATTTGTATCCCCGGGGACAGTTTTGCCTATCTTATTCCGCTACCCTCTTTTACATGTTTCAACACATTCTTTAACTCAACGAATATAGTACTATTTAATGTATTGTAAGACATCTCACGTTTGAATCAATTTTTGTCAACTGGATATATCACGTTTTGAATATTTGTTCCTCAGTTAGGAAACAGCAAAGTTACAATGTACACATGCCATGAAGAATATACAAAGCTAGAGGTGCTAAAAAGCACATTCTTTCGCACTACTTGTAAAAGTTACGCAATTTTATTCCATTACATGAACCTGAACCCAAGTGTTTGCTACCAGCAAAAAAAACTTTCCGCACCGCGATCGATGTGAGGTCCTTCAAATAAAGATCCGAAGCCCGTTACTCTACACCGCCATTCGCACAGCCACTTACCTTGAAGAAAGTGGTTTCTCGCATTATTTCTTACTGAAGCAATTTTTGAAAACCCAGAAAGTTCAACAAAAATTTGACCTGAAAAAAGGGCCAAGAGAAGCATTGCACGTTTACTTTTTAGTTCCCTAATTTGCCTCAGTAAATTCATTTTCGCCGACCTGGATGGTCGAGGTGGCTAAGAGCGAGTACCGACTCAGCGCTTCGGTGCGAAGGGTCGCGGGTTCGAGTCCCGCCTTGAGCATGGCTGTTTGTCCCTTGACTTAGTGTGTGTTGTCGCGGAGGGCCTCGCGTTATGCTGACCCCAGATCAGAGGAGCTCGCAAGTGTTTGTCTAGTGCATGGTCGAATATGCGTCCCTTCGGGACGTAAAGGCCAACCGGCTGTCGGCTGGATAAAAAGCCCTAGGAAAACAAAATTCATTTTCCAAGAACCCCTATGACAGCACTATGACACCATTGTATCATTCGGCGTAGAAAGTGTATATTTAAGGGAGAAATAAAGCCATATTTTCCCCTTTACATTTTACCCATTATCTCAGAAACTATTCAACCTAGAGCTGTAAAATTTTAATAGCAGGTTGGTGGAAATGGTTTTATTTTGTGCATTGTAAATATAGAAAATTATCACTTGGTAGTTTCAGAGATAATGGGACAAATGTATTCAAAATGTCATTTTTCAGAAAGCAGATCGGAGTTAATCCTTCTACGAAATGAATCACCTAGACATAGTAAAAAGTAAACAAAACACGTTTGCCGCGTAGATATTTTTTCAGTGCAAGCAACATTAAAGAATAAACTTTTCTCTATCATTTAAAATCAACGTCCTAGATGAAATTGTTTAAACGATTAACGAAACTGAGAGATTTGTATCCAAAGTACTGTTATTTTGACGCATGAAGATGAAGGAAGAAACTAACAAAGAAACATATTTATAATACCGCATATCATACTAATGTATAAATCAACTTACTCATAAAATTTTACTTTTAAACCAGAGGATTTTTAGTTCCTGCAAACATTTGTTAAAATACTGGCCTTTACATGAGGAGTCTTAGTTGATGTATTATGCTCCCTAAATACTCCCAGTCGTGGACCTTACATAGATCACGTACGACTAGGCGTCCTTCTGTCCTTTCATTCCTAACTCCTCGACGCTCCTAATGGCATTGGTTCGTGATTAGGCATGTGGCTTGTCCTTTCACAAAATTTCATATTGACACCATGAAAATAAGAAATAGTTGATATCTCCATTTCAATGAGGAATACTTTGACAAAAGTTCAGATTTTTCTGTTAGATTTTATGCAGCCCGATCCTCAAGTAACTATACCAATGACACCGAAATTCTTAATAACCCAGACCAGGAAGATAATTGCTGCGTTGTTCCTTCAACAAAAAATATTCTCGATTTCGTTCAATGCATGTGTGGTATTGTGCAGTTGCTTTCTCTTTTATAACATGTCATTCGCGTTCACTCCCTACTCTGCCGGTTACCTCGACAAATTACTACCAGAGAACTTTAATGTTGATGCTCAATTCATCCTCTCTCTGATAGAATATATTATGTTCAATTGACTGACGTTCATCAGCGGAGAATTATCATTCTGCGAGGGGACAGAATCTTCTGCCAGCTTGTCATCACAGCACGTGCTATCAATAGGATGTCGGTGAGGGATCAATGGGCAAATGATGGTTGTGCACAAAGTAGCAATCCCATGTATACCACACCGAAATGCGCATACTCTTTTTCAACGGAAATTAACTGGAATGAACATCTGGCCTGCTATTGAGAGATTAGAGACGAAAGTTGGTATCAGCAGCTATTTCATACGAAATTATTCATGTGAGTTGCTAGTAATTAGAAATTTGTTCCGGGATTAATCAGCATGCAGGGGAAATTCATTTTATGATGCATACAAAATTATTCATTAGCATTTCTAGATCATGGTGTTCACTCAGAATATTTGAAACATACTCAGTAGGTTTTGCCAGATAGATACAAGTAACCTTTGGCAGAATCAAAGCTCTTTTGAATCAGAAGAGAGAATAGCAGTATAATTTAACTAATATTTCCCGGATGTTTATATTAGGGGTTGTAAATGAATGATGAAGTTTAGACTTCATTTGTTCTCGAAAAATTCTCGGAAATGTTGGTGAAATTCTGTTACCCTACTCCCAACTGTGGGATTCGGCTGAAAAGTAACATCACAGAAAAACCTAACGATTGCTCGCACTGTCTATTGACTGTAAATGAGCTCATATATAGCATAACATTCAAGAGTTTTAAACGGGTTGCAAAATGCAATCAGATGTAAGGAACTAGATAAACAATTACATAACATTTAATTAGGCAGAAGAATTCACAAGAACAGTTAGTTTTTAGAAAAATATATGAAATTTTCAATGAAGTGTCACTAAAGATGAGTTCAAATATACTATTAAAAGTTAGTACTAGGTTTAAAAACTTTAGATACATTTTATAAATTAATTATAGTATTGAATTTTATTTATAGGCATTGTGCCTTCACAGGGGATACTTCCACAACGGGGGAGGGTAATCACTACATAAAATATGGAACGCAAGGCCTAGGGATGCCATACTCCGCTCTCCGCTTGTAGAGGGCTTTGAATGCAGACACGGGTCGGCAAATTCACGGCATGACGTCTTTATGGACCAGTCGCGTTTCAACATGTGCCACCGCAATGGTCGCACACCACGTCGACTTGTTGCGTGACATCAGAAGCGTGTGTGTAATGCACGTACGGAAATTCCACCCTGTCAGGGTTTCCACAGCTGTGGAAAAGGCAGTCATTAAGAGCAATTAACCAAACAATAAATGTTCGAAAATCGGACAACTTTCAAATTGCATATATTTGCATCATAACTTCAAAACAGAAATTCATAAATTTCGCATGCACAATTTTGTTTCAATGAAAATAGAATACAGTAAATGCAGCTTAGAGTCTCTACGAAGAAAACTTTTATAAAATCAATTAATTATTTCAACATTTTTAATAATTTCTTTCTTTCCAACAATAGTTTTATTATGCACTAGAATATTGAAATGGTGATTCAGAAATTGAGGATACAATAAATAACTATTAAACTTTAACCCTAAACGAATCTACAACAATTATATTTTAAGAATTTTCAGAAACTACATAGCTCTCCTCATGGGCCTGATAACGTACTTTAAAATATTAAAATAATCGTTCTTTAAATTACCACGATTCACCAAACCCTTTTCATCTACAAAATGTGGAGTTAATTTACGTGATAGCAACCAGACAATTACTTGCATGTTCATGTAATTATTAAAAACAATTATTTAATACTGGTGCTAAAACAGCACATATTTTCTAGTCCGTATTTTCACGCAAAAATAAGGGAAAAGTACTCAAATTTTCGAAAAATAGTGCTTGACCTTATTTGG
Source organism: Teleogryllus occipitalis (assembly GCA_011170035.1). NCBI lineage: Eukaryota > Metazoa > Arthropoda > Insecta > Orthoptera > Gryllidae > Teleogryllus > Teleogryllus occipitalis. The sequence continues at coordinate 36,276 of BLKR01006120.1, forward strand.
AATCTATCTTTAAAAAATAGACTTCATTAAGGGGAAAATCTCTATCTTTAATATTTTAGTTATAGGGAGACTCCGAAAAAAATTTGAACTTTTGCAATTTTCGGAAAATCAGGGTTTTTAACAAACATCAGACCTGCACCATCCTCTTAAACGTCCTTCTGACTACCCAACAAAAAACTGAAAAAAAACATGAAACCTTTTCATTGAAAATTTACAAAATGCCCCAGGTTCTTCATGTAAGTACTCCCAAAAACTAAAATATGTTTCAAATTCAAGGGGATGCAACATCAGCAGATCGATTGGCGAATATCGATTGGGAAATACCGGCTGAACAGTTTATCTGATAGAGTTGTTCACAGACGGACAAACAAACAGACGTTTTGCCGTCATTCTGTATTTCGGTATCAAGAACCCACAAAACATGGATGGATCACATGAACCACAAAACGTCTTGTCAAGTACCCCCAAAAATTAAAATATCGGTTTCAAATTCCAAGGGTCGCGATATCAGTCAGATGAAGTGGGGAATATCAATTTTGGAGAAAATCGGATATTCGGGTTAGCCGCTAGCGTTGTTGACGGACGGATAGACGAACGGGCGGACAGACTTTCGAGTTTTCGGTGTCAACGACCCCCAAATCATGGATTCTGGTTACACCACATTTTAGAGGATTTTTTCTAAATTTAGGAGCTGGATTTATCCACGTTTTCGTTCCAGAGCCCAGTAATAAAGAGTTTTTCTGCCTCTACACCGTAGCGAGAAAAAAAAGCAGTGTGCAATTAGTTCTCCCACAAAAAGTGTGCCGGTTGAAGGAGTCGATATGTTAAAGAGAGTTTGTGTCAGCTACTTTAGAATCGATAGTTAAATTGAAGAAAAATTTATATTCCTTTGAAAAGAAATTTATTTCTTTGACGAATTCAAATGCCATTACCAGCTTAAATATTTCAGATATTGTAAATTTCCCGGAACATTATTAAATTTCGCATATAATTCAGCGAGGTATGAAAACTCAATTTCAAAATACTGCAATGCAAGCACGACACAAGTTTACAATTTCCTACGTCAATTGTAAAGTTTGAGTTTTTTCCCACCTACAGTGTGAATGACGTCCAGTCTTATGCCTAGGATACGCATTTATATGTTCTAATAGTTATAAAAACATTGCTGCAAATATGTTTAAAATATGTAAATATGAACTTAAAACGAAAAATGTCCACAGACACAGTATGATTTATTTTTCAATAATTATGCTACATTTACTTCTTAAAAAACAAAACAAATTTAAGTCCTAAAACCAGAAATTACCGCATATTTTGCAAACCTTCCTGATGTACTTCTTTTTTTTTCAATTTTCAAGAATGCATTTATGTATAGAAAATTATCTTTCGACTTGATATATATTTCGAGGTCAATACTAAAAATTCACATTTTCTTTTGCAGTGTAATATCTGATGAATGCAATTCTTTTTGCAAAATTGTGCTTTTTAGTTATCTTAAACGTGTATTTCGTTCTTCGATTTGCTTATTTTTATGCTACAAATTGTCCTACTGCTTCTGGAAAACTGTTGGAAGCGGTAAGCACAGATCATATTTTTGGGGTCAACAACTACGTCAGACGGAGTAATAAAGTCTGCATCAATATAATAGTTTGCTTTGGATGTATCCTTTACACGCAACCATTCTTTATGAATTAGTGCAAGTCACACGGGGTTTCATTGAAGAAAATTACTTCATCCCTTCAACAGATGACCAGTAATGAAGTGCGAAACTGAGTCATGTTCCCATCTGCATAAGCGAGGGATAGACCAGAGATAGACCAGGGTTGGCGGCCCGCGGGCACATGCTCATAAATGCCTCTGCGGGCCGCATACGAGAGGCGAAAACATTGTGCGCCTAGCGCACGTTCCCTGCCGGGGTCAACAATCCTTTCATACAAAAATAGGTTAAATTTAGATTTAAGGAGTTTTTCTAGAAAATTCAGAAATTGAAAATCATCCTAAAGTGTTTCACTGCATTATGCATGATACACCTGCCAAGAATAATTTCATCCCAGTCGAGTTCAGGTGAGCCTAAACATCAAGACAATGCCCCTGTGATCGATGGGAGAGGATGGTCTGTGGATGGCTCGTGCAGTCGCGGTTTAAATGAGGCGGTTACAAGCATGTACAGTGTAAATAGTGTTTAAATGATTTCATGGGTTGTGTTTATAAGTATTTGTATGCATTGCCCAGTGTAAATAATGTAAATAGTGTGCGGTGTTAAAGTTGTAACCGCTGTTGAAATGATGTGGTCGAGGCATGTATAGTGTAAATAATTTTTATGAGTTCATGATTAATGTTTATAAGTGTGCGTTTTTGTAAATGTATGTGTACGTATTGTTTACTGTAAATAATGTAAATAATGTTCGGTGTTAGATGAAGTCAGGAGTAGAAGTAGATTGACAAAGTAGATTTAAATTCGTTTGTAAGTATCTAGTTTGTAAGCTAGGCCATAAGTTAACTATGTAAATAGAATTTAAGAATAAATATTATAGCAAATGGTTCCATTCCCCCACCCTCCCCGTTTCAGAATAGCCGAGAAAACTTCCGAAATCAACAATATCGGGAAGTTAGGTGTGGATCACCGGAGTAAAAACATGACCCGCAACAATTTGAAAGGTTTCAATTGAGGCTTCGCAAGTTGGTCACCGCTGAGATAGTCTGTAACGGAAGGAGAATTTCTGGTAATTCCTCTTTGAATATTGATTCTCGTCGGAGTTTTGATCAAAGAACTAAAGAAATATATTAATTATAAAATTATAAACTTTGGAGTGTTGTGAACTACATCTTTCGCGGCACGATATATAACGACGGTACTCAACGGTATTATCGCCATCGAAATTCGTTTTTTAATTAGTTGAAGAAAAATATTTTAAAAATCGCATATTTTTACTAGTACAAAGTTTCAAAAAACATTTAAAATGAACATAGGGAACGTACATGATGCTGTGAAAACATCACTGACCTGACCTGCAAAATTTTGTCACTGATCTGATTTTTGTTCAGAGCGCCCAATTTGTAACTCATAAATTTAAAATGCTAAAAATGCCACTAAAATAGATTCAACAGCGATTAATTTACTTGCAATACACCGCATGTATTAGAAAAAAAATATCTGTATACAACGGCCGAAGCTATTTTGTAATGATCCATTCACATTTATAATTCCCTTTAGTAGGTATGTTAAATAAGAATACAAGAGAAATGTGCTTGTCTCACAAGCTCCTTGAAACAACAACTCATGGAATAAAATTCTAAAATTAGCATCCTTACTTAAACGCGTACAATTCCTTTCTGCTTGATAATGTCGGACAAGAATTGTAAATGAGGATCGTAAAACTTTTAGTAGTATATAAATGCAAAATTTCATTAAATATTACGTGCGCCTTTTCTTAAGAGCAAACGCACGGAGTGTGGCGCGGGCGGGAGGGCGAGCGGCTGCCGCCGCCACTGCGGTCCGCTGTGCGTGCGCCCCGCCCCCTCTGAACGCGCCAAAGAGACGGGTGGCGACCGCTGTCGTCGCGCCGCGGGGCCTTAAAGGGGACGTGCCCTTCCACCAACACGGCTCTGGGCTTCGCAGGCGCGGAAAAGGTCATCTCACCTGGCTTGGCACAGAAGCAGAAAGAGGATGAAAGTGAGAATGAGATCAAAAGAGACATAGAGAGCGAAAGAGACATAGAGAGCGAAAGAGACATAGAGAGCGAAAGAGACATAAAGAGCGAAAGAGACATAGAGAGCGAAAGAGAGTGAGGTCGAAAGAGAAAGAGGTAGGGAAAGAAAGAGAGGAAGTGAGAGAAAGAGAGCGAGAGACACAAACTGAGCAAAAGAGATATACAAAGAGCAAAAGGAAAAGCGAGAGAACGAGAGCAAAGCGTATTAGTGCGCAGTGCAGCTCAATCATGTCTTGGAGGTTTTCCAGATATTCTTAATACTACGGCTACCGTCGCAGGACTCAAACGCCTAATTTTGAGTACAGATGCAGTTACGACCGGAGATAAATAAAAAGCCCAATTTTCTGTTGCTTTGGCAAAGCTTGTGATTAGAATGAATACACCAAGCGACGTCGGAGATGATATTCAAACGTTCATTCAAGTATGTTGGAAGCTGAAGCAATGGCACTTGCTGTCTTTAGTAACTAAATGTCGCAAGATTGCTGATTGCAGTTTTAACAATAATACTTGTCTTCACCTAGCCAGGTTCTTATTTATTACAGCATTCATTTAAATATGAAAATGTGTCCAAATTCTGTCGAGAGGAAGCCAATTCAAGCCAATCGTAGGCTGCCGGTTTCCGTAAACCGGTCGGGTGACTCGCCCCCACATACACTTTCAGTGTTTTATGCACTTCAAAAATTTTATAATTCATAACTAAAGATGTAAAAGGAAATGACACCTTAACTTATTATTTCACAAAATGAAGATTAATGCCTTAATATCAGTAAAATATGTGTAGTTTAAGACCCCCAGTTTCATTAAAACCATTCTATCTTTGGAATTTATTTATTTTGATCATTTATTTAATTTATAATAGACAATATCATTCAATGATGATTTTAAAAGATTAGAAATTCGCGTATTCGAACAACTTCAGAGAAATTGAGTTAGAATTTATGTTCGAAAAAATCTCAACTGGAATCCATTTTATCTCAAATGAACACACACTGATGTACTCTAGAATTAATAAGACGTGTCAGATTATACCGATAACAGACAATTTCTAGCTCTGAAAATTAGCACAAAACTTAGTCTTTCACCTCGGGGGGTAAGGATCGTTCCAATACTGTGATTTGTGAACTTTTTCTATCGCTTAAAATGCACAAGATTGTTTGATTAGAAAAAGCAATCACATTAGTTCAACCTCAAAAGACGTTGAAATGACTCTACGTAGGGTAGAACTGAGGTCAGTGATTGTATTTTTGTAACACACAACAATGTATAAAAAGTATTAAAATCGTTTCTCACAACAATAATCTCTCACAGCTCGAAAAGCAATGAATCAAAATTCAGTCGCACGAGCCTAGCAAGAAGTGTTTTGAGGGAATATACATTACGATGCACGACATGTCATATATGATTCTCCTTTCTATTTTCCCCGTAGTTCCCTATATAATGAGATAAAGTAGCAGACGTAGAGTTACACAATTTCTCTCCAATTTTGGAAAATATTATTGACTATGAAATATCTCAGGGTTTAAACATATTTAAAAAATTAAACTTAAAATAGTTTGTGAAAAATAGAAAAAATAATTTAAAAGAACCAAGTTTCTGATAATGAAAGCCTACCAATAAGTAACTATAACCAACTTCAGAGGTGGAAATTTTGTTTTGAAATTGTCTCTTAAAACAGTCGTAAATTACAAAACATTAATCATTACTTAACATCAGACGTAGATATACTATTTAACAATTTCGCCGATGGAACCGAAGCAGGTGGGTAGGTTTCTGCTTGATACTGCTAAATCGGCTAATGGCTCTCAAAAGACACGCCAAAGTACGTCATGTTCGTGAGGATTCCCATTCGTTGCCACCGAAGCTCAGTCCCACACCCGCCGCCGTCTATTGGTCCCCGCGTTCCATCGCCGCCGCGTCGAGCGCTCACCTGCCGCGATTGCAGCGCCTTTTAATTTGCTCGCCCTTTGAAGGCGGCGCGGCGGCGGCGGCGGCGACGACGAATTTGCGATGGAAATCCCTTTGTGCATGGCGGACGAGGCAGACGAGGGCGTGCGGTGGCGAACGCGCTCCAGGCCACGCCGCTTCCGCACTCCTACCTTTCCCTGTTGCTTGCACCGCCGTTTGCGGTCTCCTGGGCCCGGCCTCCATCCGTTCCATTCAGAGTCGGATTGTCCTCCTGTCCGACCGTCCTCCTGTCCGACCGTCCTCCTGTCCGACCGTCCTCCTGTCCGACCGTCCTCCTGTCCGACCGTCCTCCTGTCCGACCGTCCTCCTGTCCGACCGTCCTCCTGTCCGACCGTCCTCCTGTCCGACCGTCCTCCTGTCCGACCGTCCTCCTGTCCGACCGTCCTCCTGTCCGACCGTCCTCCTGTCCGACCGTCCTCCTGTCCGACCGTCCTCCTGTCCGACCGTCCGACCGTAATTTATGTTATTTTGGTAATGTTATGAAGCAAGCGTATTCTGTTTGTTGTTGCTTTTTCCAATTTGCAGCTGGGATGTATGCTGGTCTCCGATTGTTGAGGAGGTCCAGTTTCATAACTGTACATTACATTGTTGTTGTTAATGTTTCAGTTTACGTGCTCCACTCGTAGATGATTCGGCGTTCGGCCGTTTTCGTCGTTCGGGAGCTTCGTACAAGACGACAGCTGGGGCCCGTACAGCACAAGGCTGTGGCCCATTGTTGCTGCGTTTATTTTTTCGCCCCGTGAGCGATTTTCTTGTCGCTCGGGCAAGAGGCAGATTGGAGTCTGGCACCAAGGCGCCGACGTGGAAAGGCCACCGGCGTTCACCTGGGCCACGACCGCCTGGCCTTTTTTCAGGAATACTCATGCTTCATGTTTGAAATTGTTAAAAGTTGGTAATGTTCAAAGATCCAATTTCATGTATCTAGTAGCTACGCACTCATACAACTTTGTTATTGAAGGGTACGGTTTCTATTCGTAATTCTGCATATCACCGTGTTTTTAGTATTGACGGATGACTAGGTAGCCATGCTTTTCAAATTTGTTTGTTATGTATTCGGTTTCCTCGCCCTAAAGTGGGCATTGTCGAGGAAAATCCGAACTACGGTAATTCTGTATTGGTTCAGACGCATGGATTGAAGCGTCTTTTCCTTGTGTTCTTTTTTTTATGGTTATAGTTTTTGTATAGAGGCGACTTGCACCTGTCAATTTTGTGAATATTTGTAGTTCTGCATTGTCCTTTTTGCAACAATGTTAAATTTTCCTGCTAGAAGGACTGTTGTTTGTAAAGTCTTTATTTGTAATAAATGGTGTTCTTGGTTATTTGGATTGTCATATCTCCATTTCTGAGATCCTGTAAAGTTATAAATCCTGTTTATTCAAAAGCCTTGTGCGTCCCTTCGAATAATTTCGAATGTGACGACAATCTTCTCGAATCCGACGGCTAGGAGTTCTCTGTGTTAGCTCCGAATAATTTTTCATTAGGCAAATGCATGGTCACCTCGCTTATTGGCGAGAATCTAGTTGAAACTTAAATTTGTGCTGCCCTCAGCAGCTGGCGACCGTATTAGAATTTTTACATTTTGCCTATTCACATATTTCGCCACCTTCCAAATATAACACGTACGAGAAGCTGATATATTTCCAGTTTCAGACTTGGCATTCATTTTTGAGAAGTCGGCTGTTAAATATCGAAGATAACAACGTGCGTGGTAAAATTTTGCTTCTTTTTTAATCTTATGAAACTGCCAAGTATCTGAATTGTAAAATTCTGTAATAAATCAACCGCTTTGCTGATGGTTCAGCTACCTTGAGTAACGAAAGCGTGCACCATTAATCGGACACTGTCATGTTGGTGGGTAAAGAACTAACCTAACTGTTCTTCCACACATAAAGATAAAACTGTTCTTCCACACATAATTCAACAACAAGCTCAACAAAATAATGATAAAATGGAATGTCAATGAAACAGTATTAATTTAGAGATGATTATGAAATCTCAAAGCTTAGTTTCATTAAAAACTATTGTATTCGCATAATATCATAAATACTTATTAGAACTTTCATAATTTATTATCTTTCAAAATTAACTTATGTAGTATAGGCTTATGGTATCTACAGTGGAGTTAACATAGACCATCTAAATGTAGATAAGCTTCCGCTAAAACAATCGAAAGAATTACTGAGAGAATGGATCCCACGCCTCATAGATGAGTTATATTGCTAATGCTTAGAAATATAACGCAGGTTCAGCCCGTACATCGGCGACTTGCTACCGGCTTGTAGAAATCTCCTGACTTTTTAGAAATCTCTGCTGAAAGAGTTAGTTTTACGATCGGAGTCGACGCCACATTCCACCGACACTGAAGTTTGTAGCAGTTCAGATGTGCGGAAGATCTCTGGATTCAAGAGGTTCCGCACCCGTTGGAAACGTCACAGCTGTTTCCGTCGTATAAGGGTATGCATATAACGATATACGTAGTTTGGAAAGCTTTTCAAGTGTACTTCTTCCAAAAATATTCCGTCTTTTGATCTCTTTGAAAAGACTCTTACGTTTTTCATGTCTACTGGTTTAGTAAAACGCCTCGTGTTGTAATGAATTCAGAAAGCTGTAACCTTTCCTCGCGCAACTAGTACGTCTTCTTTTAGAGCGGCGATACTAGTTCCGCAGGCCGCAAAGCGCGCTGCTCCGTGTGAGCAATTTCCTCAGAAGACACCGTCGCTAGAAGGAGCGGGAGAGGAGGCGTGACGTCACAGAGCTCCTTGGCAGGCATGGCCCTCGGGCGCCTGGCGCGGCAAATTTCGCGCCTTCGGATCTTCCTTCGATCCGAGCCGCTGGTCCCCGCCCCCACCGCCGCTGGCCCTGCTGCAGGCGACTTCCCCCCCCCCTCCCCCAACCGCCATCGCCACCTCATCCGCCGCCGCCGCCGTCGCTTCAACCCCCACAACTCTCGCGCCCGCCTACGCCGCCGTCTGCCCCGACACCAACGCCGTCCTGGAAACCGCCGCTCCCGTCGCCTTCATAGTCGCTCTGCCTCTACCTCCACCACCTTCGTTGCCTCCGCCCCTGCCATCGTCGTCGGCGTCACGTGGGTTGCTCGTGCCCACTTTCCCGTCGCTCCCCACCCTGCCCCGCCCCGCACTTCCCCACCCTCTAACGCCTCGCCTTTCTCGAGGCGCGCCCCCGCTTCGCCGCCGCCGGAGGCGCCGCTGCCGCCACGGGTCTGTTCTCGCCTTCCTCCCCCGCGACGCGCACAGTGGTGGCGGCCTACATGTAAGGGACTTCCTCTCATATATAGATGGATTTTTCTAAGAATGAGCCAAAGTGGCAGTTCGCTAATTCCATGGAATTCAGAAGTATCCCTCCGACACGACAGCTGTTTAGCCACCCCCTTCCTGAAATGTTGATAGCTCCTGTAAAAATAGCCCTATGCAGAAGTCTTCTATGAAGTGTATGCACGTACCCGAGTACCGGAAATATATTTAATTACGTATATGGAAAATTTCTTAACATGCTCTCACAATCAGTAAAAGAAAACTGCCACGAATGTAAATAGAAAGCTCTCAATCACAGCACGCCACACAATAGCACAATATCCGGAAACACGTGCACCAGTACGCATCTCACATTCAAGTTTCGGTTTTAAAATAAACATAATATTTATCACGCAAAAAGGAAATTGAATGTAATATTTATTAAAAAAAGATTTTTTTCAAAAGATCACATAACATTGCGCTACCTAACTTCAATTATTTCTCGTGGCGCACTATATTTTTGTCGGACGACGACATCACAAAAGAAAGCGCTGAAGGCATTTACAAGTTAGCCAACTGCATACGAACGAATGCAGGAAGGGAGTCTAATGGACTCAAGGATACAACCACTACAGAACCTTCAGTTATGTTGCCAGCACTAGCCGTCACTTTGGCTCATTCTTAGGAAAATCTTTCTATACAGTCACTCCCAAAACTTTTCGGACACCCGGGATATTCCTTTCACCTTCCTTAGAATCCTGTTTTCTTCTCTCTTAGAAAACTCTATTGGGCACCCCCTTGAGGGTCTAGCTCGATTCTGTTTTCTTTTTTGAACCCTCATATAATGTCACTCATCGTACTCTTCATCATTAACTTTTGAGCAATTTTTTGGCAGCTCTTTCCTTTCATACGGTGAAATACGACCAGCTGACGTTGTTTGAAAGTTCTGTGTCTCCCTCTGAGACTCATGTTACTCCTTCGCTGAGGTTCCCACGATCCAAACTCTTTGGTGACGAGAGCAAACTGTCTCTGGCTCATGGATGATCTTCAGCGTTCAACGAACGGTTGATTTCAACAGTTTATTTCTATATTTAAAGGACTGATATTTCAGTTCAGTCGCGCTCTATCCTAATATTTTTCAGGCCCATTGATTAGCATAATTAATTATTAAAATGTCATTTTACTTCGTAGAGCTACTTTTTTAAGAAGTCGTTTTAGTTATATTCGTGGCTAACTCCAGTTTACCTAAATTATGCTAAATTAAAATATAATAACGATGTGTAAAAAAATTGGACGAAACATCTTGAAATTCGAGGTGTCCGAATAGTTTTAGGAGAGACTGTATGTGTTTTCACACAAGATAGAAAACAATTTCAACCCTTGGTGTGACAATTTGGCACATATATTTCTTCAAATAAAACTCGGTCTTACATTTTAATAAATCACAAAATATTGGAATACTAAATTAGGAAGGTACTTTGCATACTTTTATTATCAGTGAAGGAAAATTGCAATTTGTGTTGCTCTCATTACCAAAATTTCCATTACGATAGACAAGCCATTATTATTTTCTCATCGATCACCAGTTCTTTTCATGACACTATCTCATGATTGTTGGCCACCATCTGTATATTTTCTTCGCGCGCCTCATGGCAATAATCAAACGCACCTAATAACATTTTTTAAATTTTTTAAAAAAATTTTCTTTGACAAGGAATACTTTTATTAGACAACGATTCAAACAAGAATTTTAGAAATATTATAAATATAATAATAATAATAATAATAATAATAATAATAATAATAATTATTATTATTATTATTATTATTATTATTATTATTATTATTATTATTATAAATGTTATCACTTTTGCAGTCGACAAAAGTTTACGAGTTCTCCAAAGGATTTTTGCATTCTGAGGTACCCATTCTAGAAACGAAAGAGGCAATACAAAAACAAGCCAAAGAGAAGTCTTTTATTTCGTTCGAGTTTCTATTGCGGTTGTTAGAACTCGCTACAATTTCCATTTAATCCATTGCCTTTCTGAACACATCCTGCTGCCATGATTAAAGCTTGGTACGCCTTATTTTTATATGTATTGTCTGGAATTACATCATTCAAACCGCTGGTTACAGCGTTGCAGTGCTCCGCATTCCCCGAATCGGCAACAATACCCCGGCGCATTGTTGCGATGGTATCATCAGAACCAATTTGTTGATCTTGCAGATCACATAAGAAATTCCTAGCTTTAATTCCTAAATTCTTTAATTCTAATTTAATTTGCTTTAATTTCTAAATTCTTTGATTCACCAAATTCCTCCTCGATTTCTATTGGTCCAGAGTGACAACGGCGCCAATGGACTCCAGCTTTGTAACACACAGCTCGGGCAGTTGGGCTAAAACTTTTACGCACAGCAGACGTGTCTCCGCTAAGTCTCCGATTACGTGTGAACAGTGCTCTGCATTCACGCCAGTTACACGGAAAAATTCGGATATCTTTGCAGTAGATTGTGTAATGCAAAGTTACTTCTATCAATGCAACTCTGTTAATTACTGATCTGATTTACTGGTGGCTACATGTGAACAGTGCTCCGCATTCACGCCACTTACACGCAATAATTTTAATATCTTTGTGATTGACTGTAATACAATAGCTGCTTCTATCAATGCAATTCTGTTAACTGTTGAACTAACTTTACTTGCGGTCGTGAACTATTATGATGGTCATATTGATGTGCTGTGTTAATTTCTGCATTGCCAAAACATGTGTTTGTTGCTAATAAAGATTGGAGTTGGAGTCAACAGCGTGCGTGCGCAGATCTGCACGCTGAATTTGTGCACCAACGCCATTCGCCGGCTACGCTTCATTGAGGGCGTGATGCCACGCCTTGCAACGTGTACAAGATCACATCAACGCTGAACACCTGATAATGAATGTTACTACATGCCATATGTTATGCTCCTTTATTTTTGGAATAGATGAGTTGTGTGCCTTTCCTCTGAACAAGCAAACTCTGTTTTAGTTGCTTAATTTCTGGCTGTACGATAATGTCAGCAATTTCCCATCATTCCAATTTTATGCACCGAGGTGCTTACAAAATTTAATCATCTTCACAAGGGATGGAATCGTACAGTTACAACTTAATGTACTTATTCATAATTTAATTATATGTACATACTAAACTTGCTGTGTTTCTTTCATGTTTCCATTAATGGTAACACTTCCTGCATGCAGACTCACCAAAGGTTGCCAGTTCCGCTTTCTGTTTTAAAACTGTCTGGTCCTCCGATTTAGGGTTACCGAAGGTAATATTGGGGCACTGCAATATCTCTTCAGCATCAGTCCACTGCTCACAAGAATTGCCCCAACAACGGTCCACAAACATAAACAGAGAAACTTTCTTATATATCAGAAACAGAGAAATATTCTTAAATATCAGCAAACGACAGACGACAAAATGACGGGCAATGTACGCAAGATATGCCCATCGGCAACTTGCATGTGCTTTATTCACGCATCTATTTGCATGTTATGGACAATCTAACGCCAGTTTAATAAATAACCGATACTGATCTGATGACATACCTGGTCGTCCTTCAAGATGTGTGATGGTCAATGAGGTTGTAATCAACTTCATTTTTTTAGAGAGAAAACACCGAAAAGGTTTTTCGCTATCTGCTTTAGTACCGAAGTTAGTGGATGTTGCTTGTATCTGTGCATGAGCTGTGTTCTTCATTAATTCCGTTTCCTTGCAATCGCAAAGGATGACCGTTTCGTGGCATTTAAGGATACGGCAAGAGTTTATCGCCCATGATCGGTTGATTGATTATTTCGTGTTACCGGGCGTGTCAACTGCGAAGGATATTATTCTCGAAAGTGTAGTGCATGTATTTCCTCGGGAGGTAGCTTTTATTTTCCTGTGCTGGATTATGAGATCTGGCGCCGACCTACACATCAGCTAGCAGTTATTTCCTCAACTAGATATCTCTCACCAGCGGTGCAAGGCCCTGTCCGGGCAAGGTCTAAGCTCCCGACATGTGTTCTATTGTAGTGCATGGGTGTCTGTGTGTTAGGACAAGGAAGAGGAAAGATCGAGCGCGATCTGTAGCTCGATTGTTAGGATACGGCTTCAGCATTCGCCTTTTGTTGATCGGAGAAACCACGCAAAAGTACCTGTCAAAGCAGCCGGCTGCTAGAATTCTCCTCCAGCCAGCGGCTGAATGCGACTTAGCTCTCTAGCTTGTGTCGAAAATCCTGCCACCGTCGAGTCTCAAACCGTAGGTCCTCCTGATCAGTGGTACTGCAGTTACATCAGTTGATGCCCTGAACCACCTATTCCGGTGTTCGAGATCGAGCGTTTCGTTTAGATATTTTTACACTCTAAGACACATAGGTTCACAAAAGTATTATGGCGTGACCGAGGTTGAGATTGAATTTCGGTCTCTTGTGGTGACAGTGATGCTGCGAGCATACGCCTAACGTCTGAAATCAGTGATAATCATTGATGAATCTGAGATCAGAATAAAGAGAACAATGGGTTGGGTGTTCCAAACAACGAATCTGTTCATTTCTACAAAAGAAATTAATTTTTAACAATATTTTTTAAGATAAATGAACGACTGTTATACAACTGCAAAAATAAGATTATTCTTGAAAAGGAGTTTGTTAGTGATAATTTACTGCATAGTTTGAATCTTCCAAAGAGGGATGTGTTTCTCTGCCAAAAAATAATCGTAAGGCCTTAGTTAAACGGAAGAACGGGACGAAGTGGATAAACTGGGAAGCGGAGTAGCGTGCGGGACGGAAGAAGGAGGAGGAGTAGCGAATGCAGCGGAAGAAGAGTGCGGAGAGAAGCGAGCTGAAGAAGAGAGCGAAATGGAAGAATAGGGTCGAACGAAAGGAGCGGAAGGAGGGGGTAGAACGACCCAAGCAGGAGGATAGGACAGAAAGAAAGCGGAAAGAAAGGAGAAGGGGGAGCAAAACGAGCAGAAAGATAGGATCTGAAGGAGAGAGGGTATGAAAGGAGCGAATTGAGAACGCAATACGAAATAAGCGGAAGGAGAGAGCGAAGCGACAGGAGCGAAAGAAGTGGGAGCAGAATAGAAGTCAAAGGAGAGATAAGAACGGAAGAAGAGAGCGGAACGGTAAATAATTATCCGGACAACGTTGGATAGTCAACTATACACATCAATCAAATCAAGAATCGAGTCGCCTTTTTATCGAAGTGAAATCGTGCTTTAGTTGCACAGGGAGAGGCTGTCGCGCCCACTGCGAACCCGGCGGCGACGGGGGCGGGGGCGGTGTCGCTGCTCCATACTCAAGCGGCGTCGCGTTGTTTCTCGTGTTTCACTTAGGCGTGTCTCGCGCGCATAAGGCCCTAGTCGGATGAAGGGATCTGCAAGTCACTCCGAACGATCATTCTATGCGGAACTCAGGGCTACGTGGAATTCGGCGAATCAGAATGTGAAAGAGGATTCGCAGCAACAGCTCAAACCCTGTTAGAGGAATTTGGGCTCTCTCAAGTACCCCGTACCATAGAAGACGGTGCAACTTCGAGAAAGACGATTTATGTCTTTTTGAAGATCAAGTGTAGGACTGTCGACTTACGATACACCTCCTTTCTTGTCCGATTTTAATACTAATCCTTTACGTTTCGACATTTGCAGCTAAGTCGTGCTATTAATCTTTACTTATGTTCTCTTCTCAATATTAAAAAAAATAAAATCAGTGTTATTTAACGAAGCGTTCAACATCGTAATTATTTTGAAATAATATTCTTTACAAAATGTTTACGAATTTCTTTCTTAAGACACAACAATTGGTTTCACATTTAATTTAATCATATTTAATTATAGCTCTCTTTATTTCAACGGGTTTCCTCTAAGTGCCCCGTAAAGGATTGAAAATTTGAAGTCGGATACGTTGTCCATTTGAGAAACTTTTGTTCTTCTCTAGAACATTCCAGAGTATTGGTGAATGCAGACTAGATGTACTCCTGGAATTAAAATTTATTGTATAACGTGAACTGTTTCTGTTGTATTAGAACATTAATTTTTTAGTGAACAGTATGTGTCTTTATCAGACAGTTCTGAATATTCCTTTTAAATTTTGAAACTGAAGGAAGCGAAACCAAACAGAAGTCATCCTCCATGCCATGTACATTTAAGACTTTTCTTAACAGTTTCACAAATGTATTACGTTATTTTTGTGGAAAGTTGTAAGAACATCCATTTGTATTAGTATTTTTTTCCTACACTTGCATTGCAAATCACCATTCGTAGTTTGTGGCGACACATATATTATCGTGACTGTTGAGTAAGCTACATGTCCTATTATAGAAAAATGTCTTCCAAGAAAACGTCCGAGATTTTTCAGAGCTTGGTGTACACCAGATGTGTTGCTGAAATGATATTCAAACAAGAAAGTACTGCTTTAAGGAACATGAAATAAGATAGATTGCGAAATAAATTGTGTCAATCTTTGTAATATGTTAGAAAAGTATTAATAAATTGGAGAAAATATCAGTCATCAAATGTATCAACGAGACTAGTTCATTTTCCGTAACCATTTATAACCTTTCTAGGTGTTTCTATATAAATATTTCCTTTGAAAAAAACTTGATGCAATACTAACAGACTGGATTTTAAAGAAACAAAGACCAGAACAATGTTATTAGTTCCTTTCAAATTTATAACGACATACTACGACAAGGCGGTGTTCATTGTGCACCTCTTTATCTATATATTCCTTTGTTTAAATGTTTGGCTGTCAGGTTAACGAAGTATAAGCAAATAGTAACAAAAGCAGAGACACCTGGAAGGAAACATTTTCAAAAGTGATTCTATCAAAACGTGTTTCGACATGATCATCAAGGACTTGTACGAGGTCTGCGGTGTAGAGAAGCGCACAGACAGAGCGTGAAGAGCGATGCTCTGGCTCGTTACTAATGCAGCAAACGTCGCTCTTTCCGGGGAATCGATTAAGCGTTGCAGTTCTTGACCTGAAATAGGAGAACACGTGTTTTGCCGTTGCAGTAATTGCTTTGGCGTATCTGATCTCTCACTTAAAGGCGGTATGCAGTTATCTCGTTTTCAAGTCAATAAATACACAATTTTATGTTCAATTATTCCAAAGCTTTTCTATAAAGCAATAGCAATAGTTTATTAATGTTGATACCGAAATAAAAAAGACTGATATTGAAATCAAGATAACCATTTTCTTATAGTTTAATTATCGTTTCTGATTTTTATGTTTCAATGTTTATTTTCCTTCTTAAACTGCAATTTCAAATGTATATGTAGATTTTCAAAATGAATACTGTAATTAACGCCATTATTTTTGTCCATGGGATTACATTGAATTTCTTTCCAGTCTTTCTTTAATTGAAGACTAAGAGGAGCCGTGAAAGATCATGTCAAGTTACCGAAGTTCGAGCTAGAGAAATAGAGGTCCACGTGTTGTTGGAAACTTTAAACCTTACATTCTGAAACGGTTCCCGACCCCATTTAGCCTTTTATTCAATCACTGTCAGATCTTTTTCATAAATCAATACAGCCAGAACATGATGCCGGCCACATCATATCCATCTGCAATCTAAGCATTGAAATTCCAAAGTCTTCACGGATAACAAGGTCGTCTGTCGAAACAGGTTGCAGAATACTGTATGTTTTTCAGAGCGGAGGTTTCGGATGCGTTCATAAATTTAAAGAGGACTCTTAATACTTTGTTGTTGACCATAAATTCGATACATGTCCAAATTTCTCGCCTTACTATAATGAGTTCGAGAACAAATATAAAATTCTTCGGCTCTTAATTTTCTCTCCCAAATTTCAAAAACGAAGGAGTTGTTTGGAGATCGGAATGCCGAAGTTGAAAATTATCCCTCATCTGCAGCGTGTTATAATCCAACAGGAAGGCGTCTTTATCGAGAACAAAAAGAATGCTCCCAAGTATTCTGAAAGTAAGCTAATTTTGTTTTCGAGTTCTCTTGAGACAAAGAAGCTTTGAAAAGGCCGGAGCGGGTTCACGCAGTCCCGCCGCGGGCGCCGCGCCGCGCCGCGCTGTCCTGGCAGCAGGGCCTGCAAGACCTGCCTTCCACCTCCGCGCCCCACCCAGCCTTCCACGACCCGCGCACTCCCTCCTCACCCAGTCCGTCCAGCCCTGCCTAACCCTTCCACGCCCCACCCAGTCCTCTACCCCTAGCCCTGCCGACACGCCCCCTGCACACCCACTGCGCCCTGTCCATCATTCCGTGCACCACACACCCCTCCACGTCAAGCACAATTCTCACCGGCACGCCCCCAAGCACAGTTCTCAAAATCCACCCTGATCCGCTTCTCCCTTCCGCGCACCACACGCCCCTCAGCCCCACTCCACACCCACGCGCCCACTGCACTCCGCACTGTCCTGCTTCTCCCTTCCTTGCCCCTCATATCCCTCCACTCCCAGCTCCGCTCCACACCGACACACTCGCAGAAAACCCTCTGCGCCCAGCCCTGCATCTGTCTTCCGTGCATCACACACCCCTACGGCCCAATCCCCAGGCCCAGTTCTCACCGGCACGCCCCCCCCCCAGACCCAATCCACACTGATCCGGTTCTCCCATGCGCGATCCACACACCCCTCTACCCTCATCCCCACTCCACATCGACACAACCTCAGTAAACCCACTGCGCCCATCCCTGCCTCTCCCTTCTGTGCACAATCCACCCCTCCACAACCAGCCCAGTTCTCACTTAGACGCCCCCACCAGGCCCAATCCACACTGCTCGGCTTCACCCTTCCGCGTCCCACACTTCCCTCCACCCCCAGCCCCGCTCCACGCCGACACGCTCCCACCAGGGCCACTTCGACCCGCCTCGCCTTCATTCGCCACAGACCTTTCCGCGTCCACACCACGCAGCCTGGTCCGTTTTGCGTCGTTGCTCTTCGAGTCTCTTCACCCGACCTGACCTGGGGCTCTGGTCCTTCCCACAATGTTCCTTTTCGCTTCTTTTAATTGATTTCGGTTTGAATTTAGACAGACAGTCGCTTTCTTACGTACTAAAAATAGAATAGAAAAAACACTATCCGAATTTACTTCGTACTGAGTTTACAACCAACATTCAAATGCGATTTTTTCCCATGGCACAGTATGCACCTTGTAAATATGTTATTTGTGAGTTCTTAAAGAGTTAAATGAAATGAGTAAATATAGTTCCCTTTCCAATATTTAATAGATAATTTTTGCTCATTATTGCATCACAAAAGAATTATTATTATTATTATTATTATTATTATTATTATTATTATTATTATTATTATTATTATTATTATATTGAAACATGCCCGACATTAACTTGTGCCAATTTGAAACACGCCCCGTGTTTCTATTTAAAAACAAGCCCCATTTGGAGCAACATTTTGAAACATAATTATTACTGATAAATGTTATTTGGGCACCAGGAAAAGGTTGCACTTAAAACCTAATGCTTCCTACGTAATTTAAATATCTCTCATTCCAAAATTGTGTTGTGCTAGCTCAGTTTATTGGGGTTCGAAGTTCATAATAGTTCATTCAACCTACCATTCATACGGAGTGGCTTGACATTTGGTCATACGGACTACCATCCATACGGACTTGATCTTTGGTCATGGCCAGTTTTCTCTCTATTACAATAGTTATAAAACCTTGTTATTCAATCGTGGGTCTTCGCGCGCTCTCCACTTCTTCGTTCGATGGCGCCCCCTAGAATCTCCGTCGACGCAGCAGAATCTTGCTTCTGGATCCTCGTCTAATGTCCGTGATCTGGTTCCAAATTCTCCCGGCGATACTATTATAAACCGTGACATCCCTCACTTGCGTCTCGGGTGGATGCGTAGACACGTATTCACTTCCTACAAGAATGCTCTATCCTAATATAAAACACGATAGTTAATTTTATACAACTGTCAATTACAGCCTTTCCTCGACCTGGTAAAATATATCAGAAGCCGACCCGCTCATCACCGCGTTGCTCAAGCGAATGAATGTCCTTCTAAAAACTCGGAAACATCCGAATTTTATATATTTTTCTTTTGTCTCTCAAAACAATGCTTATTCCGCCTCTGCTCTGTCATTTCAACCTAACGAAAATGATCCTTTACGCCAGTTGTTTATTTGTCACATAGCGACCCCCTCGCGATCGTCCATTGACATCCCATACTCTATGTCAAATAAAATGATATTTCCATAATAAAAATGGTTCGTAATTTTGGTATATCACAATATTAGTATTATATTATTACATTGTTATTATTATTTATTATTATTACATTGTTATTATTTATTATTATTACATTATTATTATTTATTATTATTACATTATTATTATTATTATTATTGGTAAAAATAAAAAGAATTCCAGAAATAATGCACACTCAGAAAGCAAGGCACTGTAAGAGAGGCAATAAGGGGAAATAATGTAAAATGAATGGGAGGCTATCGAATGTCAAAAAGATCGATGGCATGGATACCTCGGGAAACATGGAAACGAAGTTACTCAAGGAGATAATGAAATGAGTATGAGGAGCAGTTGATTGTGGAGACTGGAAAATATCGGAAGAAATATGGGATAATAGAGAAAGTTGAATAAAAAATTGGACGGCGGAAAACAATTGAGGTTAACCACTAGTTATTAAAAATAAATACGATTCCAGGACTGTTCATTATAATATTGCCAATACCACACTGTGACTTTCTTAACATTGTACTCGGCAACTGTTTTCAGGAGAAAAGGTATTTTGTCTATGTAGGCTAAAAGTATGATGTTACTGTCGTATCATTGAACTCTCTAGATATGAATAATGGTCTGTTTGAAAGTTAACAGCATTGTCTGTTATTGTATCAGAGATGATCGCTTTTTGTCAAAAACATGTTATGTAAAATGTCTGAAAATGAAGTTACATATACGGAATTTGCTACCTACCAGAGGCAAATTTCACATGTGTACTCTGCCGGGGGTATATGCCCGGTACCTTTTTATTTGCTTATTCTGCCTAAATTTCCATTTAATCTTTTACCCAACAATTGCCGAATGATATATCAAAGTTTCCCCATCATGATAAAATTTATTAGTGGGTCCGTCTCTACAGATATTCGGTGATGAAAAATTTACGAAAGATAATTTTGTTCCTCCACACGGTGGGCTTGGGAACTCTCTTCACTACTACCCAGGAATGATAATACTTCCTTCAAGTTCCTTCAAACATTTCCCTCTGTATTCTGCTTCAAAACATATATACCACATCTAAATATAAGGCAATAACTACAAAAAATTTCAAAAAACAAAATCAAACAAAAAATAGTATTATGAAATTCACTATGTTGTTATTATTGTGTACTGTTTTGTTTCTAAGTTCCTCCCCTTGCATACATGGCAATTATCATTCTTAAATCCTAATCCAGAAATTCTTAATTTACTACAAAACTGCATTTTCCTACAATAGATAATTTAATATGTCCCCTATTTAGTCACTTTCCTTTCGTGTAGCCTCTGCCTTTTCGAACGGCACCCAGTATTCATTCCAAGTTCCATTTTCCCTAAATCTCGTCCAGACCAATAGTATCTGCTTCCTCCACACACGCGATTATAATTCTATGGCTTTTTATAACATTTCCCTACTAATTACACGTTTGTAAGCGTTACTAATTCGTAAACACATCTCTGCATCCGAATACTCTGGCTTCAAAAGCTTGTCTGCCCCTTTTTTTCATCATACGCGCTCTTCATCTGTCTTTACCCCTGCCCCTACCCAAATACGTGTCTTTTTCATCCTAGTGTGCAGGCCACTCCCTTTCTAGCAATTATTCTAATTTCTGATTGGTCACTGGTACTATAGCAATGTATTTGTTTATTCTTTTTTTATCGATTCGTAATAATTTTCCTAATTTACTTTCTCACTCACGGAAATTGCTCACGTGTCTTTTCATTGTTTTTATTTACCAATATATTTTCTATTTCCCCCATATAAGTAGAATAAAATCTATATTCCCCCATTGTTAACGTCGTCTTGATTATACATTGTAACCGTAAAATTATCTTAATCCTGCCCCACGTTGGGCGCCATTTGTAACCGTTTTCGTTGTGAATTCGCGTTTTACATGTTCAATAAAAAACACATAAATGAACTTAAAACACATCTAATTAACTTAAGGTGATGATGATGATGATGATGATGAGAGCATGCAAAACGGTTCTTACACAAGTTTTAGAAACATTTAGTAATTTGACTGTGTCTTCCTATTTTAATTAGAATTTTTTAACAAGCAAACAAATACAATTACCCGATGCAATAACATGCCAGATTATCGGCATTCACGCTCCCACCTTCGTTTATTGGAGTCCTTCCGCACTTTGGCGGGAAAATAAGCTGAGCGTCACCCGATTACATGTCACTTAGAACTTATCTTATGGTACCGACGTAATTACTTCGTCTTCACGGCGGGATGTCGGCGGTGAGCTTTCCTCAGCACAGCGGCGGTGACCCAGTCAGCACAGAAGCGCAGATCCAGTTTCCCCCGTACTGCAGCCAGGCGGATTGTCAGACATCAACGCGCTACCGTCGGACCCACTGTGATGTTTTGGCGTCGCAGACGTACACGTAATAACTGCCGGTTGTTTCCCACTGAAGTTCATTGCCTCCTTAATACATTAGTGGTCCCATTTGTTATGGCTTAGTGGTCCCACGTTCAAGGCACAAGTCAGAAATGCTAACTTATGCAAGCTCGTAAGTGTAAAATGCCTCGCGTTCCGAGTCCGAAATCGGAACGGCAATATTGAAGTGGCGAGTTGAACGATTAAAATCTTAGTCATTTTCAAAGTGTTACACTGGAGTAACAATTACGACGTTGTAAGTTGAAAGATGCGAATCTGAGACATGAAATCACGCCAAGTGATGTTTAGAAGCTCAATGGTGTGAAGCAGACAAGTGATTTTGAGGCCTCGCGCGCGTTCAGAGGAAGTCTTTGATCTCCCACCTCTGATCGGAATGCTTTACCGTGATTCGTTTAGCATTAGCCATCGGAATCGTCGGCGGGGCGGCACTCGGGCCAATTCCTCGCCAGCTCATGTGATACAAAGAAGAAATTTCCGTTGAATTTTTGGCGTGAAAGTTAGCTGCCCGGTCCCTGCGGGGTGGGTACGCCGCGGTCAGAGGAATACAGTGCAGCTGGCCTCTATATTTTTTAAATTATTTACTGGCCAGATAACCCTTGGCCGTCGCACATGTGCGCATAGCGAATCGCTAGCCTTTGCAATGTTTTGAAAGGGTCGAACGGTTGCGCCTTCGCACGTGCGTCCGTGGCAAATCGCGTAGTGTTTCACGGCATCACGCCTCGCGCAATTGCAAAGGGGCAGCGCTCCGTTACTCCGCGTCTGTCCCCCGTACATAATACGTTTCTTTTTTGAACGCTGACGCTGGGCGGGGTGGGTCTGTCTTAAGCGAAATAAAACGTCGCCCCTTTTGGCATTCCGAGGGCTGTGCGACGTGGCACGCGCTCGTCACCTCGAGCATGCGTTTCAACAGATTTCTGCGGAGTCGTAAAACCACGTTCGCTTTGTCAAGTGGCCAAGGCAGCAAAGTGCGAAGATGTTTGGTCGGCTGTCGGCTCGGCTGCCTGTCCCTGGGGAGGGGGGTGGACGGGTGGCCGGGAACACAAGAACACAAAAACTCGAGAGTTGACGAAAAGGGTGCGTGTACTTGCGTGGTTTGTGAAAGAATTAAGGAATTTGGGAGATGTGATGCGTGCCGATGGAAAGTGGGTAAAGTGAGAATCGATGTGGAGGTGAGCATGGTGAACAATCTACGATATCTAATTAGAAATTGTGACGCTAAGGACTGGGAGAGTTCCAGAGATCAGTCGGGAGACGAGTTACACCACGTGGTGGTGCAATTGCAGCGAAACATCCGGCGAGGACTGTAGACAGTATTATTGTGAGTAGCGCGTCCACAAAGTCGACGGTGCGGATGGTGTGGATGAGAGCAGAACATCAATAATGCGCGGATGGAACGAGTGACGTGTGGATAACGGCCGAAGGCATGTGGTGATCCGAGCAGAACAAATCAAGCAACGGCCGCCCCGGGCCTCAGGAAGCGACCGGGACCGAGAACAGCCGAGCCCCGCCGGAGAGCCTCCCCGCCGAGACGCCCGCAGATAGCAATGTCGCCAACCCACAAGGCGGGTTTTTATGTGTTGAGCAGTCTCTTTAGGGAATGGTAATAAGGGTAGCAGTGATTCATTGGCACTTAAAGTGAGAAGTGAAAAGAGATGCATATTGGAATGAAGAATTTGAAATAAAGTATTTTATGTTCTTTGTATGATAATTTGTATTTCCAAAGTATATGCACGAATACCCAGAGCCCATTCACGAAAAAGAATACCTGTACTCCATCTTATTATGTGTTCACGAAAATACACAAGTCCTCTAAGGTTGGCTATCCTAATATATTAGTTAATACATTATAAAGTTGTTAGTGCGACAAATGACGAAAGAATTCCGAATATAATTACAAACAGTACTCAGCATCCCAGCATTTTTCTATGGGAAAATTTGCCATGAGCATACAAATGGCTAATTCAATACTGGGATGAAAGACATCAAAACGTATCACAGCGTACCATGATGATAGAACAATTTTCCTACATTTTTCTGGTTTAGGATTAAAGTTTCAAGTTTATGACTCAATGTTTAAGTTTAGAAAAGTATTTATCTAGTATCACAATTTTTTGAATTTACAGAACTAATATGTTTATTTTTTTCTTCAAACACCCTTCTACTGCTTTCTTTTACAGCTATGGCGCGTCACTTCTGACGCAGTAATACGAGTACCGGTTGTTTCACCTGATTAGCAGCAAACTGATACAAATCTCAATTTTGAACATTAAACGGCTCCATATTTCATTGCAATTGATTCTAAAATTTGAATAATGACACAATCCAAGAAATGTTCAAGATCGTAAAGTAACCTTCAATCCCCATTTAATAAAAACTGCTCCTCGACTACAGTGTGGCTGGATACTGCAGTTTTATATCTATCATCTCACATGTTCTCCAAATATTCGCTATAAACAAAAAAATGCGCATTGTATTCCATGTAAAGAAAAATTCATGACTACGGTTTAGGCCTGAGATATGCAATGTCTCCAAATATTAAGTATCAATCCAACTTCTCAAATACGAGCATGAGAAAATTGTACAAACACACCGATCCCTCTTTGGGTGTATATATCCATAAAGCACTACATTAGACACAAATTTAGTATATTCCCCTCACTAATTATTGCAGAAGGCTTACAAAATGTTTTAAGGCTAAGATAAGGTATGAATTGAAACAGAAGGGTTTCTATTATTGCAATAAAACGTAAAATAATAGAGTTTTTTTTAAATAATCTCAACATTACAGCAATGAAAATTACATTGTTGAGATAATTATCACGCTAAAGAAATATTGTTTTATATGTGATATTTTTAGAAAAAAATATTTACATTAGTGTGGAGGTATAATTAACGTTTGTAAAATTTTCGGATTTCTTTGGCAAAGAATACCAAAGAAATACGAGCATACGTTATTTTACGAATATATAATTGGGGTACCCCCAATTACAACAATGTATTTTAAACGTTGTTTATGTGGCCACTTATGTTAAGAGAGGGTGTACGCTATTTTAACGTGTCCCAGCGTGTGTTGCCTCTGGTCCACAGTCTGTCCTCTCCGGGGTCTTTCGTTTCACCATCGTTGCTACATTACTCACGGCACGAGCAACACGTGCTATCCACTTCGTCCACTTCGTGTTCCACTCGTCACGATTCTCACACGGCATCACATTGGAGCATGCACGTTCCAGCCGGTCGCGTACCCTCCTCGGGGTCTGGTTCCGAGCTCTGACTTCCTGAGCCCTCTTTTGTTATTCCCGACAGGTCGCGCACTCGACCTCGCGCATGCATAGCGCGCCCGAGACCACGCGCATTTCCAAAGCGAAGTGTCACCACGCGTGCTATAGGAAGCAGAGATCACTCGAGACACGGGTGATCCTGTTTGTAGCTCACTGCCAAACTATTTGTGAATTCGGGCAATGAAACGTTCGGAGCAAGAAGTAGTTTCTTTTATTTATTAAGTAGTTGTCTCCGATCAATACATATTGACACACCCGGTGCTTTAAAGCTACGGATAAACTTGGTAAATTTTAGATGTTGATTTGAAACCTACACACTATTTCGAAGCGGCGTATCTCAACAGATAACTCGATTTGACAAGGCTAAATAAACTGCAGTTTTGGAGTCTGTTTCCTCAGGAAACAATCGAATGGAACTCTTATTGGTTCGACTCACTCCTTTTTTTAAATTCTAAAGTAAATCTAATAGATGCTGAATGAAGAAATGGAGGACTAGAATTGAATTTTTAAAGATCTCCTTTCTCATCGAGCAAGAAATTGTTGTGTTAAAAGAGGTCAATTTAGGTTCGCCATAAATTAATGAAATAACACATCCTTGCGGCACGCATTTTTCAAGTATGCCTGCATTTCTGTAACAGTTACCTATTTTGACTATTTGTTCCCGTTCAGAGAGAAACTGATTAAACCATTCTGAAGATACTCCTCTTATTGCTATATTCTTCATTTTTGAAAGAAGAATTTTGTGATGCACCATATCAAAAACTTTTCTAAAATCAATATACACGTTTGTACATTTTCTCCCATTATTAATATGATTATATATACTTTCTAGAAAAGTGTTAAGGGCATCTTCTGTGGATTTATGTTTTGTAAATTCAAACTGATGTTTACTGAAAAAATTAATTTTGTTTCAGTAATGTAAAAGTCTCTTTTTCATACATTTTTCTATGATTTTTGAAAACACTGGTAATAGATTTATTGGTCTAAGGTTATTCAGATTTATTTTATTAGATTTCTTGAGAATTGCAACAACTATGCTCTTTTTGAGTTGATTAGGAAACATTCTTCTACAGAAACTTAGATTTAATATATGTGTTAATAATCGATGTGCATTCTTTTACTAGTTTCGTAGTTATTTTATCACAACCACTTGACGCTTTGTTTTTTAAACTGTTGATAATTTAAATTACTTCCTGTTCGTTGGTCGCATAGAGAAAGAAGGATTGATAAGATGTTATATCTCGGTTCGGGGGTAGAGTTACATTACATGTGTTGTCAGTAATCAACTGCTTGTGGATACCGAGAAAGTATTCGCTTATCTTACAGCAGATTTCCTGTGTATCGTCAATGACGCTACCATCTTCTAAGAAGAGATGACCGAGTTCACTAGTCATGTTACTTCCTACCAGTTCGTTAATTATTTTCCATTGTTGTTTCTTGTCATTATGTTTCAATATCAAGTTTCTATAATAATTATTTTTTTTTTGTTTATTAAAGTCGCATCAACAACTGAGGTCATTAGCGACTACTTTAAATACAACTTTACAATATTAATATAGCAATTTAACAGAATATTACACTAGATATATACAAATTTGTGGAGACAGACATTATATGTATTTTCAATGTTACATTGTTAGTTACCAGTATCTATGCTAGTACAATTAGATTTCTTTAAGAAAATAGCTGTCTTTACAGAATTGTATTATTTTATTTTGGAATTCGTTGGATGATAGGATTAATTCGGAGTTTGGCTCATCTTCTACGTTTCTCTGTCTGCTGTGCTGAAACATAGGGCATTGAGTTAAGATATGTTGAAAGTTAAGAGAGGTATCACAGTGCTGGCAGGTAGGTGGGGGATTTCCAGTTAGTAAGTGTTGATGACTGAACTTGCAATGACCAGTTCTTATTCTTGTTATTGTTACTTGCTCTTGTCTTGAGAATTTTTTGGAAGTTTTCAGGGAATAAAAATTTTTAACTAGTTTGTGTAGAGGGCTGGATTTCATGGTTTTCCAGAGGTTGCTCCACTTTTCATCCATTACTTTCTTGATGTGTGTCCATAAATCCTTGTATGTGTGTGATATTGTTAAAATACTTTCAGTTTCAGGTCTTACATTTTCCTCTTCAAGGCTCATTGTGTTGTGTTCAGGCATTGTTTTGTAATCTGGTATCCAGGCAATTATGAGAGTCTTTTTGGATTGAATAATGTCTTGATATATTTCATGAATACTTTTTATCATTGGTATACCTGGGTAGTTATTGTGAATATTATTTATTGCTTCAAGGGAAGTAGAGAAAATGACAAACTTGTCATGTCTGAGGTTTTGTGACATTTTGAAGGCTGTCATTATAGAGCATATTTCAGCTGTAGTAGTACTAGCGTGGGAGTGCAGTCTGTTTATAACTTTAACATCTTTGGTAAATGTAGCTGCATATTTTCCATCACTATTATTGATAAGTTTAGTATATATTTTAAAGGAATCTTTGTATTTATTTTCTATTTCTTGAAATTGTATTTCTTTATCTTTTTTAACCATTTTGTTTATTTGGATAGTGTCCAGTGTTATATCTGCTACTATTTCAGGAATTGTCCATGGTGGTATTCTGTTATTTCTTTTTTCCATTAATATCTTTTCTTGAAAGTTTAGCTGTCTTAGTAGGTTTTTCACTTTGCTATATACTGGTGAAAAGCATTTTTGTTCTTTGTAGTAATTTTGAAGTTTTGGGTATATATCGTGGTAGATTATAGGATTATTTGACTCAGATGTTTTGATGGCATATTTGAGAGTAAGCATTTGTCTACGATGAGCTAGAGTTGGTTCTTTGGCTTCTATTAGAATGCTGCCAATGGGGCTAGTATGAAAACAGCCAGTGCTTATTCGTAGAGCTTTATTGTGTATAACATCAAGTTTTTTAGGTCTTTTTTGCTAGCTGAATCATATAATATGGATCCATAGTCGATCTTGGATCGTACTATTGCCTTGTAGGTCATTAGCTGGAGATGTTTATCTGCTCCCCAGTTATTATGGGAAATGCACTTGAGTATGTTTAGTCTTTTCTTACATTCTTTAGATATAATTTGTATATGTCTTTTCCAGCTCATTTTTGAGTCAAAATGCATGCCTAAAATTTTAATAGTTTGATCAAACTTTAATTCATGTAGGTCCATTTTTAATATGGGCAGATTCACAATATTTTGTCTGGAGAAAATTATACATTGGGTTTTGGAAGCTGAAAATTTAAAACCTGATTTGAGAGACCATCCATGGAGATTGTTTAAGGCAGATTGTATAATATCTTGACTGGTTGTAATAGATGTTCCTCTGCAAAGAATGGTAATGTCATCTGCATACTTCCTTGTGATTACCGGATGGTTGATTTC